>JASANF010014875.1:0-17609 GCA_030248245.1 Trissonchulus sp. WLG1_4
ATATGCAGAAAGTTTGCAAAACTTAGATATTGAAAAAACTATTTAAGAAACTCTGAAAAATTATTGTCATTATGAGAAACTGATATTACTAACTCATTTTCAGCGTTATCCTACACAAACTAGTTTCTTTTTCAATTCTAATACAAATTAATTCCAGTGGAAACGCTATATACTGGTTTTATACAGGAATAGTGTTTATTCCGAGTTCCTGCTGTTAGTTTTTTTTAAAAAAACAAAATACTTTCTCGGTTTCTCTGACACGAAAAACGAAAAATTGCCAAAATATTCTAATATTCAAGATTTATTAAAAATTTAGAGATTTACGCGTTTTATTGCGATTTCAAGCCCTCCTAAAACAAATTTCAATTTCAATTTCAATTTTCAAATTTCCAGGACAGCCCCTCCCCAGATTGAGACCCACCCCCCTGTGCCTGTATCATTTAGCTCTTCGTTCTTGACTGTGATTAAAGCCTCGCTCGAGTGCGTGTAATGAGTATATAAGCAACAAGACAGTGCACAAAACCCGCTGCTCAGAACCGCAATGCGTTATCTCTCAACTAATCCAACTCGTAGAGTCATAAACACGTTAAAGCTAAAAACTCCGCCGCCGAGAGTTAGGCATTTTTGAGCCGCTCCAGATCTAGCCGTTGAAAGGGGGGACAGCTACCCAGGTGGAGAATCAAAGTTCTCCAATTTAGCATATTTTCACAAATTGTGTTACTCCCCAAAAGCACCTCTACCTCAGATAAGAGCAATTAAGCTTGAAGGTGCACTTCTGTGACAAGCGGACAAAAATTACCCTTGTTCCTGTCCATATGTTCTTAAAGACAAGTGTGAACCGATCCAGCAAATATGCCTCAACCATACATGGCCGTGAGGGGGTAGCGTTTTGGGGGGGGGGGGAAGTTTTTCCACCCCCCCCCCCTCCAGAAGGCATCTTCACCCCCCCCCCACAGAATGTTTTGAATGTGCTCACGAAGCAAAAATCGGTGGCACACGAAGCGAAATTGGTGGCTCACCTCACGAAGCAAAAACGGCCGAAAAAGTAGCTTCGCATCCCGCCGCCCGCCATCCCCTCCCCGGTGGCTCACCCCCCCCCCCAATTTCGCTAGCTGCCCACGTATGCTCTACAAGACAACCGTAAGGCCCTACAGCGGAATACCATGACACACACTTGCACGCACTCCTAGACCTCATCTGGTATGACTTTCAACTTTCAGAACTATAAGGGTGGATTTCACAAAGGTGGTCTTACTAAACCATGGTTTTACGTACGTATTACGTTTAACTATTAGACTTTTGCAGCAATTGATCCTTTTCGTACGGACAACCAGCAGACAGAAATATAAGCATACATGTATGTGGAGGGTATGGGGAGGACCCCTCCTAAAATCGAGGGGCCGGCAGGGAGGGTCCCAAAATTTAACCGTAGAGCCCCCCGCAAAATTTTGACCCCGTTACATGCATGCTTATAAGTTAATAAAAATCCTCTGCCGACCTACCATGCTGACGGGCGTTGACAGCACAATGCCGAACAGGCGAACGAGATTGCGATGCTGCAGTTTGTGCATGCAGTTGACCTCCCGAATGAACTCCGCCGTCATGGCCGCGCCGTCCTCTTGCAACTGCTTCACAGCCACTTCCTAAAACAATTAAAATAAAAAAAACAAACTTATGTCTATAACAGCACAATTTTTTTAATTTTTGTTTACACAATATCTTTTTCTTTTTATCTGTTTCATAGCCACTTCCAAATTAAACCAATCAAATTACGTTTAATGCAATTAAGCAAACTTAGGGTATATATATAGCTTTAAGTGGGCGATCACTGATCAGACAAGAAAAATCAGATGCCGAAGCGCTAAGCCTGCAGCCTAATCTAAGGACAAATAAGGTCGAGACCGGATCGGGATTTTACTCCCGGGATTCAGGCTCTCGATTCACTATTCGACCACTATCAAACCACCAACTAAATATATCTTTATCAATTTTAAAACCAGCCTTTTTCATATTCTTCTCGGGAATCCGCCACACGCCGCGGCGCACAGTGGCAAAGGATCCTTCGCCGATGATTTCGTAGAATTTAATCTGGTCTCGCCCGATCAGGCAGGTGAGGTTAGAGCTGGTTTCTGATTCCGGCGACAAGTTTTCCTTGCGACTGCGCTGTTGATCGTGATCAGCAGCAGCGCTAGATCGACTAGGCAGCGTATCTCCGCGTCCAGTGATCTGCAAATAGACATGAAATGAACATGAGATAGCATTAAATCAAAGCTGGCGTTTGGTGCTCGGAAATTTTAGTGTTTTTCAGACTTACGCCGCACTCAAAAAGTCACAAGCCAAAACCACGGCGCTGTGACTCAAGTCACTCGAAATTGCTTCCTACATGGCGTGGGGGGTGAAGCACCTGTCCGGAGGCAGGTTAAGATGCCTACTGAAGGAATAAAACCCCCCTCAGACCCCCCCACGCCCATGTATGGTCGCAACTCAAAATCGAAATCACTTCTTATAAAAGTCCGGTAATGTTGTTTAGTGTTCCAATACCTAAAATTTGGAATGAGATTTCAGCTAAATACTAATAGTATATATATTTTAACTAAATTGCAGTGGCGGATCCAGGAGGGGATGGCCCGGGGGTTTGCATATTAAAAATAAGTTTTCCACTGCGCCTATCCCAAAAGTCTTGGATTTGAAACTGGGACAGTCTCACCCAGTATATAACTTCCAGCATTTCAGCACGCCAAAGTGGCCATTTTTGCATGAGATTGATCGCTCGCTACCCCCCCCCCCCCTGGTCGTTAGGGCACCCTGTTTTACAATTTATGGATCCGCTAAACTGCTAAATTGACTATTTTCGGCAGCCTTAATTTCACATAGGGAAATATAATGCACGTTATAGAAAATATAAATCCTACTTTTGACAAAATGCGCTCCCGTTTGACTTTGTTGCGCTTTTTGCGCACTTCATCGCGCAGTCTGCGAATGGCCGGTTGAGAGAGTCCGATGGCCGCCAGGTCCGAATCCTTCACATAGCGCTCGTCAAAATGTTCCAGTTTCAAAATCTGCAACTGGTTGCGGATGGGCGATCTAAATTTCTGCAGGCCAGTTTGCTCCAAAACGTCCCGGAGCCAGTCTTCATCATCATCGGCCATTATTGGCTGAAACAAAGACCCGTATTCACATAGTAACACTAACGCTTAAACTTAGTGTTTACACTTAGTGTTAGCGCTTATATATAAGCGCTAAGTGTTATTCACAGGTCACAGGCGCAACTGAGGCTGGGAGGGGAGAAATTCAAACTGATATTTTTTCATCGTAAAAACACGTTTTTGTAGGTTTTCGCATGCGCTGAGTTCATTTTTAGCACTATGCAAGCGAAAAAACGTTGATTTATATTTTATACCTTTTCGAAAAAACTCAATTTTTCTCGAAAATCATCGTTTTTCGCCATATTAGGGCTAATCGTCGAAAATTATGACCAATACAGTCGCACTATCAGCCTGAAGTTTGATCGTCATAAAGTAACACAGAATAATATATTTAATACAGCTTTGTTAGCAACATATTTAACTCATTTATACTAAAACTCGTAATTTTGCAACTGAAAAAAGAGGCGAAATATACATAGTTAAATTGAGCTTGCATATTAAAAGTTTTAGATTCTTTTCGCGTAGACAAATTAATTACATTTTCATAAAAAAATTAAGCATCATTAGGCATAAGTAGCTATTTTAAGTGAAAGCGAATACCATAAATACGATTTCAAAACGTCACTGATGCTCAGCAGCAAACTGGCACTGACAGTCAGTTTCGGTTTAAAAGTTCAGCTTTATTTATCATTCCACAGTAGCAAGTGTCCTTTTATTTGATGCAAGCAACTAAGACCAAGCCTTTTCTGACCCACCTACTAAGCCTGAGCATATATAAGCACTCAGCCTCAGCCTAACCTAAGCCCTAGGCCTAATTTAAGCAGTAAGGCTAAGCACTAAGCCAAGCCTGAGGCCTAAATTGAAGAAAAAACCTGCTAAGAAGCATCAGAAATAACTTTACCGCACTAAAAAACCCCAACTAGCATATTTTAAAAAATTTCGCTGATATAGCTAGTGTTGGGATTTTTTTTGTAACGTACCCGAACCCGAACCCGAACCACTCGTACCCGAACCACCCGAACCCGAACTTTGGCCAAATGAACTACATAACATTACACACTAACTATATTTGAATATAGAATGTCAAAAAAGTGTGGAGCAACTGAGTCAACCTTTAGTGCAAGAAATAAACACTTTCAATATTACCGACTTGATTATGTAAGTTTCATGCTAAATCAAGTCATAGTCATTTTCCCCGTTGTTTCGATTTTTAGAAAAAAAGGATGAAACGTGTAGGTGCTAATGTTTGTTACCGGCCGGAATTTTTGGCGGGCCGGCCGGCCGAACATTTTTGCCCGCCGGAGCCAGTCGGCGACTTACGCGGCCGGTCAAAAACACTAGTAGGTGCATAGGGTACTTATATGGTACGAAAGTTGCGCAAAAATTTCCGCCTGTAGCTTCAATAACTAAGCTTCATCAAACTTGATAAATTGCTTTGTATGTAACAATTGACGTTATATATACTCGTTCGAATTCGAATGAGCAAATTCATATGTCACTATTGGTGCGCGTAACCGCGACAGTTTTGTGTTTATTTGCTCTTCGATGGTATAACTAAATGTCTAAGCCAGATGCACTTATCTCGTTGCTCAGTGCGCTTATAGCACTCATTAAGTTTATGACTTATAAGTTATAAGTACATTGGTACTCGCTGTCACGATGCGCGATTGAGGCTGAAACACCAAACAGTTTCTGCGTGTCCGCTGCAGATTATTCTTCGCGCTTAACAAAGTCTTATATGTCATATTGGCATCTTCGAAAGCTACCGCTCACGAATTGTTCGCACGAATAGACTTGCATAGAGTTAAGGTCTAGGGCTGATTTAAATTCAGAGGTCTGCATACTGCATGGCCTACTTTTTTGGCCCGTGGCCCAGCCCGGCCCGTACCCGTTGGGAGCATTTTCAGGCCTAGCCCGGCCCGGACCGTTCAGCGTCGTCTGTCGGCCCGGCCCGTTGGCAGGAAAAACGATCAGTGGGCCCGAGACTCAGATATTGCGGTCAAATTGTGTTACTCGTACCAATGGCCTACCCAGAACAAAATTGGGGGAATGACCTTTCAATTTTTTCGTAATGGGTTAAAATGCACTTTTAAGCAAACTCGCATTACAAAGACAAACACAAGATCACTAGGCCATCAAGTTGCAGGAGTGTGGGGGCGGCAGCCTCCAAAAAATTTTCAATTTTTAGGTCGAATTTGGTCAACGGAGACATATCTGAAATTTTTTCTGCCAGAAAAATTAGAACAAACGGTAGGAACGTCACATCAGATAGCCTATATATTACACAAGTTGACAAGTAAATGCAACATAATGTACTTATGCATAGATGCATTAGCTTAATAGCTCAAAATAATAACAAGGAATATAACCCATAGAGTTGAACACAGGAAAACCAGGAATCTGAATTTTCTGTAAAACTTTTTCAGTTACAGATTTTTCAGATATTATTTACCCTTTCCATTCAGAGACATTTTACAGACTTTCAGAGGAATTTCAGATAGATTTCAGAGAAATTCAGTCAAAATTCAGATAATTTCACCCAGAAATCAGAGACTCTGAAATTCATCTGAAAAAAATGTTACTGGTTTTTCAGATAAATTTCAGATACTTTTTACATGAACTTCAGATAAAATTTACCTACTATTTACAGATATAAAAAACATGTGAATTTTCTCTGAAACTCGTGTAAAAAGTATCTGAAATTTATCTGAAAAGCCAGTAACATTTTTTCAGATATAATTCAGAGTCTCTGAATTCTGGGTGAAATTCTCTGAATTTTCCCTGAATTTCTCTGAAATTGATCTGAAATTCCCCTGAAAGTCTGTAAAATGTCTCTGAATGGAAAGGGTAAAAACCATCTGAAAAATCTGTAATAGGAAAAAATTTACAGAAAATTCAGATCCACTGGTTTTCCTGTGGAAGGGGTCTGGGGGCGGCAGTCCCCAGCAAAAACAATTATACAACTTTTGATTTTTGGGCCCAATTTGGTCAACTGGAGACATATTAGAAGTTTTTAAACCAAAGGGCGATAAAAACCAAGGGGGGGAAAATGTGAAGTTTATTCTATTTATTCTACTAAAAATGTTTATGATCTTTAGAAATTTTTAAAAAATATATAAATAAGTATGAAAATTTTGTAATTTGGTCAAAAAATTTAGGTACCCGAACCAGTTTTTGCGTCCCCGAACTGACTTGTACCCGAACCCGAACCGAAAAAACAACCCGAACCCGAGTCCGAACTTTCGTCTTAACACTAGCTAAAGCCCGGAATTTGTACTCAACCCTACTTGTGCTGTATATATATCAGCCTGGTCCTGGTAGCTTCAGAAAAATTTTTTGTAACTTTTCAAAGCCTGAACCGATTTACAAAATTTTTTCAGCAATTAGTAGCTTAGAAGTTGCTCTTTTAATGGTAGCAGCAAGTCTTCATTTGATTCAGCATTTTTGCCTAAATCGCAGTTTGCGCAAAAAATTTCATGTAAAGTTTAATTTTTGGACAAAGTTTGATTTCCAGTTAAAGCTTAATCCTACAAGCTTCTAACCTAGCCTATTCGAAAGAGCGTTCAATTTTGACCCGCCCTACGTTTGGGGGATATAGGGGGACTCCGGATCATTAGTCGAAAAAATGCCGATTTTCCGACTTATTCCACCCCTAAGTGTTTTATATAACACCAATAACTTCACTTGCTAGAGATCAGATTGGGGGCTTGGCTGATTTTCCTCCTCTCCTTTTTCCCCCCCCCCCCCCTTTCTTTCTCCCTCCTCCCCCCTCCCCCCTTTTTTCTCTTTTTTTTTTTCCCCCCCCCCCCGCCACCCCTCTCTCTCCCTCTTCCCCCCCCCCCCCCCCCCCCCCCCCCCTCCCATGGCTACGCTACTGCAAAAGATGACAGTGTGTTACTCAAGTAAATGCACTAATGCAGCATAATCTACTCTTGTAGACATGCATAGGCTTTGATGACAGAAATTTGGAGAAATTTTTTATTTTTAGAGCAAATTTGGTCAAATGGAGACGTATCGGAAATTTTTTCTCTCGGGCAATAAAAACCAAAGGGGGACCGTTGTGTAAAATTTCAGTCTGAAAAAATTTCGGGGGGGGGTGGGCGCCCCCCGCCCCCCCTCTGGATCCGCGCTTTAAAAAAAATTTTTGTTTTGGGCTTAGGCTTAGGCTTAGACAAACAAAATAAATACAAAACTACTGAGGTTTCTTGCCTCTCATAGGAAAACCAAGAGTGTGAAAATTATTCAAAAAGAATGAGAAATGTTCACATTTTCTCACTGGATTCTCACGGTGAATATAATGAGAAAAACATGAAAAAATTTTTCACTTCTTTTCGACGTTTTTCAGATGCGCAGTGTGTTTCTCACCGGAATCTCACGTGCGAAACCAGTGAGAAAAGTTTCTCACTCTTTTCACTCTATATTTTTACTCTTTTCTCATACCAAAAACTAGTGAGAAAACGGTTTGAACATATTCTCACTCAATTCGCACTGGTTGTCAACTCTTTTATGACGTCTAAAGGTGGCGCTCCTCCTGAAATGTGGGTTTTGGCCACTATTTTAAAAACGCGCAAAAATAAACATGCCTCGTAAGAACAAAAGTTGTTCAGAAGTAAATTTCCTTTAATTTGATGCCCATATCACATGAAAAAATTTTTTAAAATTTTTGAGCTTTTTGAGCAAGAAAAACAGATTTTTTCAGAAATCGCCTTACAAGCCAATGCATTTACACGTATGTAAAATGAATTTAAAATACTGAAAAACACAACCAGCTGCGTTTTAGCTGAACAAACTTTAAAATTTTCGGTGTTATATTGAGTCTGGTGTAATTTTTTTGTGAATTAACGCAATATTTTTTGCATGAGAAGAAATATAGTGGTGGAATAAAAGAAATTTTGGTTGGATTTTAAAAAATGGTAAAAAAAAGAAAATGGAATAAATATTTGTATTAGGTGAAAATGATTGATAGATTAAAAATAGAAATATGAAAGGTAAATATAAACAAAAACAGATAAAAAAAAAAGAAGAAAGATAAAAAAAATAAACAAAAATATAAAAGAAAATAAAAAAAGAAAAAAAAACAAAAATATAAAAAACCCAAAAAAGAAAAAAAAAAAAACCAAAACCCACAAACACAAAAACAAAAACCAAACCCCAAAAAAAGAAAAAAAAAAAAACAAAAACACCACAAAACAAAAAAAAAACTAAAAACAAAAAAAACCAACAACACCATCCAAAAACCAAACAACAACAAACAAAAACAAAACCAAAAAACAACAACAAAAAACTAAAAACAAAAACCAACAATAACACAAAAACAAAAAAAAAAAAAAAAAAAGACACAAAAAAACCAAACCCAAAAAAAAAACAGACCCACAAAAACAAAACAAAAAAAACACCAAACAAACAAAACACAACACAAACACCACACCACACACCACCCCCCGGTAACGAACGCGTGTAAGCGAAATCGAAATAGCACTTTTTGTGCTATAGCGCTTTTTTTATGCGCTATATGCGCTATATGCGCTATAAGCGCTATGGAATTTGCTATATGCGCTATTTGCGCTATAGCGCTTTTTGGGGGCGCTATAGTGCTATATGCGCTATTTGCGCTATATGCGCTATCGAAGGTGCTATATGCGCTATTTGCGCTATAGCGCTTTTTGGGGGTGCTATATGCGCTATTTGCGCTATATGCGCTATCGAAGGTGCTATATGCGCTATTTGCGCTATAGCGCTTTTTGGGAGTGCTATATGCGCTATTTGCGCTATAAGCGCTATCGACGGTGCTATATGTGCTATTTTTTTGGATATGGATGAAACTTCTACAGAAAAATGGCCAGGGGGGATTTGAACCACCCATTGCTAGATTACTAGCTTAACGCTCTACCGACTGAGCTACGCTGGCCTATTGGTGTTTGTGTTAATTTCCCTTTAAATAGTGATGCTGATCTTGGATAGCGCTTATAGCACCTGAGGGTGCTATTTGCGCTATTTAGGCGCTATTTTGTGCTATTGGCTAACTTATTGAAAAGTTTTGTACTTTTTAGCACGTATACGATCCCTCAATAAACAAAAAGAATTTTAAAAGTATTTTAAAACTTTTGTTTGTGTTCTGGACGTCGATATAAAAAAATATTGCATAAATAGCGCATATAGCACAACGATAGCGCATCAAAGTGCTATAAGCGCTATTTTTTTCATAGGCTTAAAAAATAGCGCTTATAGCACCCGAGGGTGCTATTTGCGCTATTTAGGCGCTATTTTGTGCTATTGGCTAATTTGTTGAAAAGTTTTGTATTTTTTAGTAAGTATACGGTCCCTCAATAAATTAGAAAAATTTTAAAATTATTTTTAAATTTTTGTTTGTGTTCTAGTCGACGATACAAAAAAATAGCGCATATAGCACAACGATAGCGCATGACAGTGCTATAAGCGCTATTTTTTTCGTAGGCTTAAAAAATAGCGCTTATAGCACCTGAGGGTGCTATTTGCGCTATTTAGGCGCTATTTTGTGCTATTGGCTAATTTATTGAAAAGTTTTGCATTTTTTAGTAAGTATACGGTCCCTCAATAAATTAGAAAAATTTTAAAATTATTTTTAAATTTTTGTTTGTGTTCTAGTCGACGATACAAAAAAATAGCGCATATAGCACAACGATAGCGCATCAAAGTGCTATAAGCGCTATTTTTTTCGTAGGTTTAAAAAATAGCGCTTATAGCATCTGAGGGTGCTATTTGCGCTATTTAGGCGCTATTTTGTGCTATTGGCTAATTTATTGAAAATTTTTGTCCTTTTTAGTGAGTATACGGTCCCTCAATAAATTAGAATAGTTTTAAAATTATTTTTAAAATTTTGTTAGTGTTCTAGTCGACGATATAAAAAATAGCGCATATAGCAAAACGATAGCGCATCAAAGTGCTATAAGCGCTATTTTTTTCGTAGGCTTAAAAAATAGCGCTTATTGCACCAGATGGTGCTATTTGCGCTATTTAGGCGCTTGGACGCTGCTTGGACTTGATTATTTCTATATTATTATGATTATTAACTCATTATTGCTTTAAACTATTTCTGGTTCTTTTCCTGCTTAACAAGTAAGTTATATATGTTTTTTGGTTATTTCCTTTAATGATCTGTTTTTAGTAGAATATTAATATGCTGGAGAATACTTTAGGAATCTTTTTACCCTTCTAGGGTTTCATTTTGTGTAACCAATAGGAGCGAAGAATGGAAAGTTATGTTGGGTAATTGCCTACAATTTTGACTAATAGGAGCGAGGGATGGAAAGCCCTACAAACCCAACCCGGGGGGGGGGGGGGGGGTGGGCGCCTACTGAATCTTTTTACCATTCTAAAGGTTCATTTTGCGTAACCAATAGGACGAAGAATGGAAAGTCATGTTGGGTAATTGCCTACAATTTTGACTAATAGGCGCGAGGGATGGAAAGCCCTACAAACCCAACAACCGGGGGGGAGGGGGGGTGGGCGCCTACTCAATAAATTAGCCAATAGCACAAAATAGCGCCTAATTAGCGCAAATAGCAGCCTCAGGTGCTATAAGCGCTATTTTTCAAGCCTATGAAAAAAATAGCGCTTATAGCACTTTGATGCGCTATCGTTTTGCTATATGCGCTATTTTTCAATATCCTCTATCAAAACACAAACTAAAAGTTTAAAAGAATTTTAAACTTTTTAATTTTAATTGAGACATATTATACGTACTAAAAAGTACAAAAGTTTTTAATTAAATAGCCGATAGCACAAAATAGCGCCTAAATAGCGCAAATAGCACCCTCAGGTGCTATAAGCGCTATTTTTTAAGCCTATGAAAAAAATAGCGCTTATAGCACTTTGATGCGCTATCGTTTTGCTATATGCGCTATTTTTTAATATCCTCTATCAAAACACAAACTAAAAGTTTAAAAGAATTTTAAACTTCTTAATTTTAATTGAGACATCTTATACGTACTAAAAAGTACAAAATTTTTTAATTAAATAGCCGATAGCACAAAATAGCGCCTAAATAGCGCAAATAGCACCCTCAGGTGCTATAAGCGCTATTTTTTAAGCCTATGAAAAAAATAGCGCTTATAGCACTTTGATGCGCTATCGTTTTGCTATATGCGCTATTTTTTAATATCGTCCATGAAAACACAAACAAAAAGTTTAAAAGAATGTTAAACTTCTTAATTTTAATTGAGAGATCTTATACGTACTAAAAAGTACAAAAATTTTCATTAAAATAGCCGATAGCACAAAATAGCGCCTAAATAGCGCAAATAGCACCCTCAGGTGCTATAAGCGCTATCGAATAAAATAAAAATTTTATTTAAGTAAAAATAGCGCCTCCAGAAAAAAATAGCACCTGCCATGCGCTATTATAGCGCTGTGCTATTATAGCACTTTGATATTTTTCGGATTTGGAAATGTGCTATAATTTGCCAAAAAAGCGCTATTTTTCGAAGCGCTATAGCCGCTATTTTAGGTGCTATATGCGCTATATAGCGCATATAGCGCTTATAGCATTTCGATAGCGGGGGGGGGGGGAGGGGGGGGGAGGGGGGGTACCTGTCGTTGGGTGTATAGCGCAAATAGCGGGGGGGGGTGGGGGGGCGTTTTTAGTTGGAACTTAGTGCGCTATAGCGGGGGGGGGGGGGCGTTTTTGTGTTGGAAACTATAGTAGCGCATATAGCGCAAATAGCGCCTAGGGGTGGGGGGGGGGGGTGGCGTTTTTGAGCTGGAAACTATAATAGCGCAAATAGCGCAAATAGCGCCTAGGGGGGGGGGGGGTAAAATCTCGTGCTCGTGCACGCTTACACGCGACATCTACCCGGGCGGCGGAAAACACGGGCATTTTTTGCGAGCACGCGCTTTTCTAGTTTTTGTAATCGTTTTACTTTTGCTTTAACGCCAACTTCAAAATCACAACGGGCACAAGTAGACCGACCGACTAGGCACCGCACGGGAACCCACATAAGAAAACGCCAAGGGCCGAAAAAAAAGGCGCAGAAAAACACTACACACTAAAAAACACGACACAAAAGAGGGATAGCGCAAAAAAGACCTAAAAACGGAAACAAGGGACCCGCACAGGGGCCAACAACACAAACAACAGCCAAGGGCCAAAGGGAAAGAAGCACAGAAGACCAACAGCAAGGGCCGCACCCACCACGCGGAAAAAAAACCAAGAAGGGGACCGGGGGAAAAAGGGGAAAAAAACACACCCAAAAACAAAAGAAAGGAGCGGAAAGCAAGGAGCCAAAAGAAAGACCCAAAAAGAGCAGAGCACAACAGAAGCGCAGGCCAAAAGAGCCACACAACCGCAACAAAACCCCGCCAGAACACCCCAACACAACCAGAACAAAAACAGCAAACCACCAGCACCCCCCCAACCCCCCCCCCCACAACCGCACAACAACAAACACAACAACCCAACAAAATGCAATCGGCAAACCACAAGAAATGAGAGCCATAAGGTATATATTCATAAATTTAGTAAGAATACAGCAAAAACCTAAAAGAAGGGCGACAGGGGGTGAAGAAAGTGAGAAAAGAGTGGTAAAAGAGTGATAAAATAGTGTGAAACGAGTGAGAAAACAGTGTTAAAAGAGTGAGAAAACAGCGTGAAAAGAATGAGAAAAGAGTGGGAATTTGTTCAGCGCTGTCTAGCGGGAGTGAGAAAACAGTGTGAAAACAGTGATAAAAGAGTACATATAGAGTGACAATAGAGTTCGAAAAGAGTGAGAATTTGCTTCTGGCTAAATTTCTCACTAGTTTTGTGTTATGGAATGCTAAAATTCCCGAAGCTTCTAGAAGCTACTGTATTAGAACATTCTGGAAACTCTAGAAATTCCTAGAACATTCTAGAACATTCGTTGCTGGAAAGTTCCAGAACATTCTTTTGTCTTCTAGAACATTCTATAATACTATATAAGGACTGCAGTATCTTGCATGTCAGTTGAGTTATTTTCAGCTATTTGCGTATTGTTGCGTTATATCTTCATATTGGAGTTTCGTGTTGTTTTCTGTCATTCATACTGTTTTATTTCAATAAACAGTTATTTTTGAATCCTGTTTGTGTTACTTTTGCCTCGAAACACAACAGAGATTTATTGGCGACGAAGGTGGGATCCAATATATTCATTGGATATTATTCCCCACTTTTTCTGGACGTTATTCTCTACCACTTATTTCTGTATCAACTGTACCAGTGGCCATTCAAGGCGCTGAGTAACACAGTTGTTTATTGTGGCTCTGCTCTTATTCATTATTCTGCCATTATTTTGGATTATTATTGCCACTATTCTGCCTTATTGAATTAATTCATTTTTAATTCAATACTTTCTGGTGGATTATTATTTATATTCTTCAACGGATTTTCATTGCTGGATTTACGCTATTATTCAACTAATCCTGCTATTTCCGAGCCTCTACAATCTGAATGATGGCGGAATCGAGCCAACTCATCAAGCTTCTTCAAGACCAAATTCCCCTTCAGCAGCAGCAGCTGGAACAGCTTCGTCTTCAGAACGAACGACAACTGCAGCTACAGAAAGAGGAGACGTTTTGAACGTCAACCAAAACTGTTCACTGCCCTTTTGGACAAGAACAGCTCAAGCTCTGACCGTATCGGGACTACTTCTGCGACGGCTATTCCAACATTCTCTGCATTTGATCCCGCTTCTGAACTGTGGACGGACTACTGGGCTCTCTTTCAGACTTTCATTGGGGCGAATTCTGTTTCCGAGGAGAAGAAAGCACAGATTTTTCTCACGAACCAGTCGTCAGTCGTCTACAAACTGCTTGCTAACCTGGCCTCGCAACAGTCCCCTTCAAAAGACATTAACGAACTGACTATTTTCGAGATAGTAGAGTTCATGAAGAATCAGTACGATCCCAAACGTTTCACTGTTCGCGAACGCTTCCGCTTCTGGAGTAATATGCAGCGCAAACCCGGAGAGACTATTCAAGAACTGGCTGCCCGGATCCGCCAAGACGCTGCAACCTGCGACTTTACCGCCATCCGAGACCCTCAGGACGAAGCTTTACGAACTCGCTTCATTTGCTCTGTCGGAAATGAATCCGTTCTGAAGGCCCTTTTCAAAGTCAAGGACGATGAACTTACTTTTGCTCGCGCCATGGAAGTCGCCATTGAGACTGAGGACGCAGCAAAAGTTGCCAAAGAAACTGTTTACGGGAGTAAGCAAAACCCCGTGCACAAGGTCCATGGCAGCAGTAAATCTAGTGCAAAGACTGTGCCATGTGGTGCAAAGACTGCCACTCAAGAAAAGAAGCGAACACGTCAGTTCCCTGAAGGCACCTGCGGTCGCTGTGGAAAGACTGACCACAAGGCAAATGACTGTCGTTTTCGTAACAGCATTTGCACCTTCTGCAAGAAGACAGGCCACATTGCCTCGGTCTGTTTGAAGAAGAAGCACCAACAGTCAGTCAAGCCCATTTTGCGACACAAACTCAGCACGGTCAGAGCTATCAATTCGATTCCCCAACTGCAGCATCCTGTCCGCTTGAATGGTACAACGGTCAACCTGGAGCTGGACACTGGAGCCGGAGACAACTTCCTCTCCGAAGATGTCTGGAAACAGCTGGGAGCGCCGAAACTCCAACCTGCCAAGGCACGCTATGAATCCGCCTCGCAACATTTTCTACCTTCTGGGGACATTTCAAATGTCAACTCAACTCCCTCAACGGCCTGAAGAAGGTAAGAAACTAGAGTATGTCGTTTGCAAAGTGCCTACTCTAAACCTTCTTGGTCGAACTGCTATTCAGCAGCTGGGCTTATCCATTGATCAAATTTTGGGATCACAGTCTTCCATCCAGACACATGATGTTCGTCAAGTGTCTAGTGAACCAATGCCCTTGAGAAAACTTCAAGAAGCATGCACGACGCTTTGCCAAGTGTTTCCAACTCTTTTCAAGCCAGAACTGGGTTGTCTCAAAGATTTCGAGCTAGAAGTTCTTCAGCTCAAGTCCGATGCGAAGCCTATCCTTCTGTAAGTCACGACCTCAGTTTCCCTTCGCAATTCAAGACAATCTAGCTCAAGCTTATGATGCCGGAATAGCCAAAAGCGTGTGGAAGCCCAACACAGTTTAACGCCTATGGGACTCCTGTCGTCCCAATCAGGAAGGCTCTCCTCCCTCGGGAAACTCGCCCAAAAATTCGTGTTTGCGGCGACTATTCTGTCACAGTCAACCCCCAATTGGAGATCCATCGACAACCAATGCCACGTCCAGAGGACCTCATGCAGAAGCTGGGTGGTGGTTACGGTCTCACAAAAATTGATCTGGCCGATGCATACAACCAGATCAAGCTTGTTCCAAATAGCGACGATATTCTCGTCAGTGGAGCAACTGCGGATGATCATTTTCGTAATCTCCGCAGACTTTTTCAACGCCTGGATGAAAGGGTCTTCGCTGCAGATTGGAAAAAATGTGCTTTTGCGCAAGAGTCGGTGCGCTTCCGCGATGGCGTGGCCAAAGGAAAGAAGGTGGATGCAGTGCAGAAGATGCCAGCTCCAACAGATGAATCAAGCTTCGATCTTTCCTTGGTGCAATTCAATTCTACGGAAAGTTCTTGCCAAATCTTTCCACTATCACGGAACCACTTCACCGTCTCACCAAGAGGAATGTGTCCTGGCATTGGGGAGCAGAAGAGCAAGCTGCTTTCCAGAAGCTGAAAGACTTGCTGTGTGCGAACACAGTCTTGGCGCATTTTGATCCATCGTTGAACATCGGGATTGCATGCGATGCTTCAGATGTAGGAATTGGTGCTGTCTATTTCATCGATATCCTGACGGCTCTGAGCGTCCCATTGCCAACGCTTCAAAGACCCTTACTGCTACGCAACGTCGGTATAGTCAAATTCAGAAAGATGCTTTGGCCATCATTTTCGCGCTAAAGAAATTTCATCAATTTCTTTATGGCCGACACTTCGTCCTGGTTGGGAGCGCCGAAACTCCAACCTGCCAAGGCACGCTATGAATCCGCCGCGCAACATTTTCTACCGGTTCTGGGGACATTTCAAATGTCAACTCAACTCCCTCAACGGCCTGAAGAAGGTAAGAAACTAGAGTATGTCGTTTGCAAAGTGCCTACTCTAAACCTTCTTGGTCGAACTGCTATTCAGCAGCTGGGCATATCCATTGATCAAATTTTGGGATCACAGTCTTCCATCCAGACACATGATGTTCGTCAAGTGTCTAGTGAACCAATGCCCTTGAGAAAACTTCAAGAAGCATGCACGACGCTTTGCCAAGAGTTTCCAACTCTTTTCAAGCCAGAACTGGGTTGTCTCAAAGATTTCGAGCTAGAAGTTCAGTTCAAGTCCGATGCGAAGCCTATCTTCTGTAAACCGCGACCAGTTCCCTTCGCAATTCAAGACGATCTAGCTCAAGCTTATGATGCCGGAATAGCCAAAGGCGTGTGGAAGCCCACACAGTTTAACGCCTATGGGACTCCTGTCGTCCCAATCAGGAAGGCTCTCCTCCCTGGGGAAACTCGCCCAAAAATTCGTGTTTGCGGCGACTATTCTGTCACAGTCAACCCCCAATTGGAGATCCATCGACAACCAATGCCACGTCCAGAGGATCTCATGCAGAAGCTGGGTGGTGGTTACGGTTTAACAAAAATTGATCTGGCCGATGCATACAACCAGATCAAGCTTGCTCCAAATAGCCAGCGACGACTCGCTTTGAGCACACATCGCGGAGTTTTGCTGCAGCTTCGCCTTCCGTTCGGCATCAGCTCAGCTCCTGGATATTTTCAAGAGATCATGGAACAACTAACCAGTGATCTGCCAGGAGTTGCGGTCTACCTCGACGATATTCTCGTCAGTGGAACAACTGCGGATGATCATCTTCGTAATCTCCGCAGACTTTTTCAACGCCTGGATGAAAAGGGTCTTCGCTGCAGATTGGAAAAATGTGCTTTTGCACAAGAGTCGGTGGAATACTTAGGTCATCGCTTATCTCGCGATGGCGTGGCCAAAGGAAAGAAGGTGGATGCAGTGCAGAAGATGCCAGCTCCAACAGATGTTTCAAGCCTTCGATCTTTCCTTGGTTCAATTCAATTCTACGGAAAGTTCTTGCCAAATCTTTCCACTATCACGGAACCACTTCACCATCTCACCAAGAAAAATGTGTCCTGGCATTGGGGAGCAGAAGAGCAAGCTGCTTTCCAGAAGCTGAAAGACTTGTTGTGTGCGAACACAGTCTTGGCGCATTTTGATCCATCGTTGGACATCGGGATTGCATGCGATGCTTCAGATGTAGGAATTGGTGCTGTGCTATTTCATCGATATCCTGACGGATCTGAGCGTCCCGTTGCCAACGCTTCAAAGACCCTTACTGCTACGCAACGTCGGGATAGTCAAATTCAGAAAGAAGCTTTGGCCATCATTTTCGCGCTAAAGAAATTTCATCAATTCCTTTATGGCCGACACTTCGT
>JASANF010014877.1:0-30329 GCA_030248245.1 Trissonchulus sp. WLG1_4
GGGCATTTTTCTTGTCTAGTGATATATTATTCCATTCTCCTTATTCGAAAAACTTTTAGTTACTCAAGTTTCTACTATTATAATGCTGAAAGAGGTGATAAGATTTGATAAGGGATTGACTCATTTGACTTAGATTTGGCTAGATCACCAAGCGTTTGTACAACTGTCACTGTGGTAACATGCTATGTGTCAGCTAAACTAACTGAAACGCTTTTGAGACAAATTTTTCTCAATAGTGCCATTTTTGAGCGCCATTGTGCAAAGTTTACAGAAATGCATTAAAGGATGTTATAAATACATTATAATAGGAATTACATTAGACTCCAAAATTGCAGAAAAGACCAAAAAAGCGTCAATAATTTTAACCGTCTAGCACTAACACTATCAACTGATCAGTGATCAGTAGATCAGACTTAGACGTGGCTGTACAGTACAGTCTTAGTACAAACTGCTAGTATATATACTACAACTGTCGAAAAATTAGTGAAACATCTAGTTCGAATTTCTGGCGCAGAAATATGCATTTCCTCAAACGCGACAAAAATGCAGAGCGTTATGAATGAATAGCAAGGCGAACAAGCAGTGAGACAACTTGCGACTGTACCAGGCTTGTGGGATCGGAAAGATTTCATCAATCACTGCGTGCTGTTTATCGGTGCGTTGTTTATATTTTTTATATTATATTTTATATTTGTTTAGGCTGTGTGCAGTTATCCTGTCCAAGCGGACCACCGGGTCCTCCTGGAAGTCCGGGAGAGGACGGCACCCCGGGAATGGCTGGAGCAGCAGGCAAACCTGGCCTGGACGGACTCGATTTGCAACTGGACTCAGAACCCGAAGCTCCTTGCATCGTCTGCCCTGTTGGACCCCCGGGACCAAAAGGACCCCAGGTAAACACTGGCATAAACTATAAACACATACCTATTACCTATCAATTGACTATTGACTAATGGAGTTTCAATTCAATAAACTGAAGCAACCATACCTACAGTTCTTTACAGGCTTCAGGTTGGAATATATGTTTCCTTGCTTGAGGCTAGAACTTACCTATTTATAATTTTTACGGAATTTAGGTAGGTAGCTTGCTTGCTTGCCTGTTTTAATGACTTGTGAAAAGTACGCCGGTCTTGGAGTTTTCTTTAACTTCAAGTATTTTTCCATTGCTGATTCTAAGTTAACCACAATAAAAATATGTTTTCAGGGTGAGCGTGGCCAGGCTGGAGGTCCAGGGGATGCAGGTCATCCGGGCATGCCAGGAAAAAATGGCCAAACCGGCGCCGCCGGTTCGCCGGGTCCAGTGGGGAAAAAGGGTCCTAGCGGAGATCCAGGGCCAAAGGGAGCTCCCGGCGATGACGGGATTGGAGGGATGGGGACAAAGGGAATGAAAGGGGCAGCAGGTTAGATATTGATAATAAATTTTTGCATATGTTTTGGCACATAGAAACTTATGTATTTAAAATATGTTACTTTACGTACACACGAATGAAACTTGGCTCAGCGATGAGTCATGCTGTACAACTTTCATGTGCGTTCAAGCTCAATTGCATATTGTGTTATCTAATTTGCATAGACCTTTACACACATATCAGCGCGCACTGTGCATAAATAGTTCGTCTGTTTCATTGCTTTCTACCTGTTTTCTGTGCTCTGTGTCCATCTGTGCCCATATTAGGCTAGCTTTGTGCTACAAATGCATCACAGTAGTATATAATATTTCAGGCCCACGAGGACCCAAAGGTCCGCCTGGTCCTAAAGGGAAGTATGCGCTTGAGCCAGGTCGACCCGGACCCTTGGGATCGATGGGACAGCCAGGACGGCCTGGTGATCGAGGTGTTCCCGGAACCCCCGGGCCTTGGGGACCGCCTGGAGCTCCGGGCCAGCCCGGTGCTTATTGTCCCTCTGACTGTGGCGTACAGTCCATTGTGGGACCTTCTCCATCCCGTGGTGGCTACGGAAACGGCGGTCGACGTAATGGACACTCCAAACCAGGTGCTCCTTCCTACGGAGCTCCGTCACGCAAAGGAAACCCTTATGGTTAATTTCAAAAAATAAACTATTTTTCCAATTTATGCTTAGTTACCGTAGTGTGAATAGTTTGTAATAAAACTATACTTTATTGTTTGTATATAGAGCTACTATGTGCTTGTAACCCTCATGACTACATTCGACTTCTGTTTGACAAGTACAATTATATTATACATAATACAACATTATATTACACAAAACGAATTGGATAGTTTCAAGAGTTAGTTGACATGACAAGTTTCTTAGCAGTTAGCACCACGAGAACATAATAGTGTCTCATTTTTACAGAAAAAGTGAGACACTCACCTTATTCAGGCTATTACAAAGCGTAGGGAGATGCGATCGGTGGCTGACTTGCTTCCGTTACCTCGTAAATATGTTGAACGTAAAGAAGTGAGGCAACGAGCGCATTTGTAAAAGGGATTGTCCGACTCTTCTTCTATAGTCTATCTATACGAGTGAGACAAAAGGTACATATTAACGAGAGTACATAATGGGAAGAGTATGACACTCTTCCCACTGGCCAGCTTGGCAGCGCGGTAGATGCGTTGCACAATAACGGCCAAAAAGGGACCCAAACGGGACCCGGTCCCAAATGGGTACCTCTGATACCCAAACGGGCCCTGCAGGTACCCAAACGGGCCCTCCAGGTACCGTAATGGGACCCAGGTACCCAAATGGGACCCCAGCGAATCTGATGGTTGATGGGGGTACCCAAACGGGCCCTCCAGGTACCCAAACGGGACCCAGGTACCCAAACGGGGCCCAGGCACCCAAATGGGACCTCTTTTCAAATCAAACAGCCAATCAGATTGCAGCAGCTTTTAGCTCCGCCTACAAACAAACTACCGTAATCCCACGTGCAGCAGCATATGTAACGTTGCCAAGAATGCTGGTTTTTTTTATTTTTTTAGCACTTTGCTGCCCATAAGACTTATTATTGGACCTAAATAACAAAGACGTAGCTGAAATGCTATATTTTTGAAAAATGGTATAGAAACGGCAAAAAATGAGGATTTTGTCAAGCGGTTATTTTGAAACAAAAAACAATACTCACTAAGTTCCATCAGTTGACGAAGACTTTGTTTATGTCTTATAATAAGTCTTTGGGGCAGAAAAATTATGATAAATTCTAAAAACAGCATTATCCGCAACATCGCATATGCTGCTGCACGTGGGATTACGGTAGCTTGATTGCAGGCGGAGCTAAAAGCTAAAAGCAATCTGATTGGCTGTTGGATTTGAAAAGAGGTCCCGTTTCGGTACCTGGGTCCCGTTTGGGTACTGGGTCCCGTTTGGGTACCTGGAGGGCCCGTTTGGGTACCTGCAGAGCCCGTTTGGGTACCTGCAGAGCCCGTTTGGGTACCAGGTACCCATTTGGGTCCGTTTGGGTCCCTTTTTGGCCGTTATTGTGCAACGCATACCGCGCTGCCAAGTTGGCCAGCGGGAAGAGTGTCATACTCTTCCCATTTGTACTCTTGGTATTACGATAGCACCGATCTATGTAGTAACAATTAAAGTAAATAAATTGAATGAAAAAAACTAGGTTAGATACAAATTTGTTTGAAGAATGATTACAAAAACATAATTTTAAGTTTTATCAGTCAAATTACATATTACAAAACTACAGTTTTGAGTTCAAGACTTCGATGTTTCTCAAATGTTGGTCTCGAAGTTGTCTTCTTAGGATTTTTCCGCTGGGTCCTTTGGGGATTTCGCTGACGAAGTGGATTCCGCCGCGGAGTTGTTTGTAGTCCGCCATGTGCAACTTCACAAGGGCACTGATCTCACTCACTAATTCTTCTTTAGACTTCTCCTCTACTTCCTAAAATACGCACAAAGTCAAAATTTCAGTAAAAACTAATTACTAATTACAAAATTATAGTACAAACTCAAGAAAATACTAGAGCGAAAACAACAACTTATACGTTTTGCGAGTAAGGTTAAACTAATTTTCGATAACTAGTTTCGTTGCGACATGCTTAGACCGCCGTAAATATTCTTCGAATATTAAACGCGTCAGTAAAATCTTTAAATCAACACGTTTACACGACATGTCAGTGGTTGCATTTTGTCTCAAGTTAAGTTGCAAATAATAAGTTAAAAAACCAATAAATTTTGTAAAAACCGCTTATACATAAAACACAATATTTAAAACTGCGGGCTAGAAAATAGAATTCGCAACGGGTTGACATTTTCCGACCCGACCCCATCCGAAAGAAGGTTCAACCCGACCCGACCCGACCCGACCAGCTCGACCTGTTTGACTCGACTCGTGATTCGTGAAGCTGTGATACCATGCTTTTATCGAGATTTTCTTGTTTTCTGTTTCTCGATAGGTAGGATTACACAAGCTTTGAGAAGCAGAAAATAAAGTAAGGTAATTTTGGCTAAAAATAACGGACAAACTAAAGAGAACAAAGAGCTCGGAAACGATGGTTCCGATATCACAATAAATGTGCAGCTCGCGTGAACTCAGCGTTGTCGAAGTGGCTAAATCACCACTATGTCGGATCGGTCCCAGCTTCATTTTCACTAAACCACGGTGTCACACCAACGGCTAGTAACAACTAAAGGGATGGTTCCTGGGGAACAATCTACTTCACGGCACTTCTTTTCCGCATTAGACAGGTACTACTCACAATCTACCTAGTATGACTATATACTGCTGAGTTTGCCGGAACCACACGTAAATTTACCATCTCCTGCTCAAAAAGATTGCGTGTACTGTGTAGCTGCGGGTAACTGTGAGCTCTGGGTAACTACGATATGTTTCTGTCACGAGTCCAATAGGTTGAGAACATGTTCAAAATAGCGAATGGGTAAGAAAAATCGCAACCCGACTCGACTACACCCGACGCCGAAAGTACGTGTTAAACTGAGCTATTGTAATATAGTATACGCGGCTGCTGAGGCAGCCGCGTAAAAATTAGTCTTTACATCTTTCAAGGCAACAAAAGCAGCTGGTAATCCTGAGTCTGGAAATTTCTCCGATGGCAATCCACATACGCCAACTTCACGTACAGCGGGATGCTTCAAAATTAAATCTTCTAGTTCTGCTGGTGCAACCTGAAAGATTTACCGAAGCAATATTATGGAAGGGTTACGACCATTTGCACCAATCTTATTCTCGCGATAATTCATATTCTCTTGCTTTTCTCGCGTGCTATTCACCATCTTACAATATTTCAAAATTATACTCAATCCATAGTGAATAGTTAATGGGTACCATTTGTGGAGGAAACAGTGAAAACAAGTCTAATGAATGCGTTTTTCGGGTCCAATGAGGTCAGCTGTTCTCGAGTTATTCTATTCTCGAGCTATTAAGGTAAGGTACCTAAGTAATTATGTAGCTCAACATATCTAAGGATTCGAGCGGGCGCACACGCACACTTGCCTACTGCATTGTGTGAAATAATGCAGCAGGCAGTGTGAAAATAGAATGCGCCCGCTCGTGCTCCATGGCGTGCGCCATGCAATGCGCTATGGCGTACGCCATGGAGAAAAATGCGCCCTCGTGTGAATAGGCCTTAAAGGCTCAGTGTTTGAGATTGAGATCAGAAGTGCACGAATCAAGCCTAAAGCTTAATTATAACTAAAGCATATCCACCGGTTGGGCTGGGCACTAGCATAATGCACGTTTTAACTGTTTTTACCCAAATTTAATAACACTAGCTTTCTGCTTGATGTGAACTCGTGTGTGTTGGTTGACAGTGTTTGTCTGTGTCTAGGTCTACTGCACCGTTTAGAAGTTTGCTACAGCTAAGGGAGAGCTACGTTTAAAGTGATGCTTTGGTTTCGTCTTACTTGGAATCCTTTGTATTTGATCAGATCCTTAAGACGATCTACCACAACCAAATGTCCATTTTCTCTGAAATAAGCCAGGTCTCCTGAAACAGACAATACAAACACTGAAACTGTATTTTTTAATTAATTAGGTTCAAGACTAACAAATATTCGTATCATCAACTATAAATTTTTGCAGGTAGTTCACAATTCTAACCTGTCCTCAAAGTAATATAATTTACGATAAGGTCTACTATAAACACCAAGGGTGGATTTCACAAAGGTGGTTTTACTAAACCATTGGTTTTACGTACGTTTTGCATGATTTGCACGTAATTTCATTACGAAATATTGCCTGATTCGTTACGAATTTTGTGAATTTTCTTAAACCATTGGTTTAGTGTAGTTGAAATTTCAGCAGAACAGAGACCTGCTGCGCTGCAGGTTTGAAATTTCAACTGAGCTAAACCAATGGTTTAAGAAAATCTCCGAAAATCGTAACGAATCATTCGATATTTCGTAATGAAATTATGTGCTAATCATGCAAAACGTACGTAAAACCAATGGTTTAGTAAAACCACCTTTGTGAAATCCACCCCAAAGCTGCAGTTGAAAGGACAAAATCATGGGTAATATATATAATTATACTGAGTAGTAGTGAGTAGTAGGTTTCGTTCATTCATTAGTTACCCTATTTTAAGTGTACATAATAAGAAGATTATGACACTTTGCAAATTTATGAACAGCCCCTCAGCAATCCCACCGGTGTGAATCCATCCGTCCTTGTCCATCATTTCTCTCGTGGCGTCTGGACGGTTAAGATATCCGATCATTTTGGCAGGGGATTTGGCCCACAGCTCTCCGGTCTGGTTCGCGCCAAGATCACGATTCGTTCCATCCGTGCTTACGATCTGACGAAAAACAAACACCAATTAATTAGGTACTAAATACATATGTAGAATTAAATACATAGTTTTGCCAAAAACATTGGTAAAAAACTAGTGTAGATGACGACACCATGAAATGACTTAGCAAATTTATGATATACAATTTAGCCAAAAAATTGACCCAGAACTTGATAAAGTGAAAATGCAACTGACTTTGATGAAAACATCATGAACAGGACATCCAATACTGGACGTTTTGTAGTTGCTGTCCCAAGCGGCCGTGGTTGAGGCTATTATTCCTGTTTCTGTCAACCCGTAGTCCTCAAACAACGATATTGAAGGCAGTTTAAATTCAATTAATTATTTAATCTCAGTTTTACTTTCGGTTTTGTAAATTTCGTGTTAGCTAAGGCGATGAATCAGAAATCAGAATGATTATATCAAGAGTATACATAATAGTGTCTCACTTTATTTAGAGGAAGAGTGAGACACTTTCTGCCTGTGTTATAGCGCAGGCAGATGCGCTCGTCATTTCCAGGCCACATGCTGCCGTTTTATGCAACATGTGGTTGGCCAATCAGCGCGTAGATTCTCTGCGAAACACACTTTAGTAGATAATCGCTGATGCGTTGATAAGCATTAAGATAGGGATAAAAGGTTAATAACTCATTATTTATTCATAGTCTGCTTGCAAAAACATTAAAAAAGGTTTGAAATAACTTTGGGGATATTTTGGCAAACTTTCAGCGAAATTAATTGAGAAACTTTTAAAAAATTGAGAAAAGTCTATATTTCAAAAGTTTCTCAATCAATTTCGCTGAAAGTTTCCAAAAAGAGAGTGTCTCACTCTTCTTGTAAATAGAGAGAGACACTATTATGTACTCTTGACTATATACCTATAGTTTTTACGCGGCGGCCTCAGCCGCCGCGTATACTAGATATTAGGAAATTCTCTGTAACAGAGAAAATCTCCAGGTCTCTGTGCAGTGTTGTGTATTCTGGTGCTATTCTGGTCTTTTATCGTGTAATGTGTGGGTGGGTATATCAATCTGCTATATCTATATATCGCACACTCGCGCCAATCACTGATTTCAGTTGCACGGGATGCGGTGGTTTCAACATGCAACAATGTTTTGTAAGCAAACAAATGTAATGAATTCAGTATCCACTTGGATCGCAGAAGTTTTAATAGCATTGAAAAATTAGTATTACATATTTTCTAGGTAGAGCCTTTTGCAAATATTAGTGCACTTAAAATACTTTTGCAAATATTAGTGCAAAAAAATATTAGAAATAAGTTAATTAATGGCATCGTGCGTTACCGCTGTAAGATGTGGAACCATTGCAAGCGCGACTGAAAAAACCCCAATACAGAACCAAGAATGTTGCTTCTGTCGTTGACACTCACCGTGGAAAGCATAAAGGCAGTCTTGCTAAACGCAGTCTGAGAGCAACATTTTAACAGTAATACAGGTAGAATTTATCTTACGATGTTTTATTTTATTTTACTGAAATAGAACGTCTTGGGGCCTGTTCATATACCGCATAAAACAGACTGGACTTATTTTAGTCTGAGGTTTTGGAATGACAAATCGGACTATACGGACTAAACGAGTTAAAATAAGTCAGCGGCTTATTTTTAGTCTGACCCCATTCCAAAACTGCCACTGGACTAAACGGACTTATCATGCACGCTTAACATTAGCGTGCATAGTTAAGTCCGTTTAGTCCGATTAGAAAGCAGCGCACTAGAAATTAAGTCCGTTTAATCCGGAGGTTTTGGAATGGCATTTTTAAGCTTAATTTTAAACCGTTTAGTCCGATTATATTATTATTATTACTATTAATCCGGTAAAGAAATAGGCTCTTAGACTGGTTTTAGCGCTGGACTGGGTTCATGTATTCCGCCCTCAGTGTGTGAGTTTGCAGCTCAACAAGCTCTTCTGTTGAGTAAGAAGGGGGACCATGTGAGTTCAGAGTGTCAATATTCCGTAGGAAATATCAAGAGTACATAATAGGAAGAGTATGACACTCTTCCTATTATGCCTACGGGCGTGCGTCCAATGCGCAGCGCGAAATAGCCCGTTTATGTACGGTTTATGTACCCCCCCCTCAACTCAGTACCCCGTCTTCAGTTGAGGGGGGGTACCCCCCCCTCATTTCAAGACACTGACAAGGACTTTTGTTGATGTGCTGAACTGAGGGGGGGGTACCCCCCCCTCAACTGAAGACGGGGTACTGAACTGAGGGGGGGGGGTAGCGCAAAGACTTTGTCAGTGTCTTGAAATGAGGGGGGGGTACCCCCCCCTCAACTGAAGACGGGGAGCTGAGTTGAGGGGGGGGTACCCCCCCCCTCAGTTGAGCACGGGGTATCGAACTGAGTAGGGGGTACCCCCCCCTCAGTTGAATACGGGGTCTTCAGTTGAGGGGGGGGGGTACCCCCCCTCAAAACCGTACATAAAAGGCCTATTTCGCGCTGCGCATTGGACGCGCGCTGCTAGGCATAATAGGAAGAGTGTCATACTCTTCCTATTATGTACTCTTGGAAATATTAAACGCGGCCGTTATTTGTGGATAAACAGATTTTTTAATCCCGCGTTTTGTACACATCTACTGCTGAGTTGCTCCACAGCCTTACTGATTACTGATAAACTGTTACATTTATCAAAACGAGCAACCTCGCCTACTGAGTATGTACTGAGTGAAAAATTACTATTTTATGACGCTGAATATTTAAGACAAAAAATTGAACGCATGCGGTAATTTTTCAACAAAACTAATTTTATTTTGCCGTCGTTAACAGATTGACGCCGTTAACGAGAGTTGTGAGAAAAATAATTTTAGTAACTTTATTTTACATTTAAATTGTATATAATACTACTCTAAGCAGAGGTTAGAGTTTGATTTTGCAAAAATATAAAAAAGTGTGCTCGTCCGGGGATCGAACCCGTGATCTATCGCATTCTGAGCGAGAATCAATCCACTAGACTAACGAGCCCCACGATTCAGAATTTGAAATTAGGCATGACATGATCCAATGTCAGTTAGTATACAAAATTATCAGCGTATGAACATTAACTATAAGTAAAACAATATTTCATCGCATTTTGCAATCATAAACGTAAAAAATGAATTATTATCGTAGAGTAATAAAATGAGTACAAAGGCTTTACGTATTTTGAAGTACTTTGCGTAAGTCATTTTGAAGTTGTGCAATAACAAGAGTTTTAGAGTCAATCCTTCTAAGCCCGGGGGGCTCAGATAGTAGATCGTCTTGTATCTACTGAGCATCTGACTACAAATCAGAAGGTCGGTGGTTCGAATCACCCCGGGCTCTTTGTTTTGATTTCGCGATGTCCAGCGTTCTGTCTTGCGAAATTGCATTTGCACAGTGAGGCCGACCTACCTACCTAACCAATGTAATTTAACGTAGGAACATCGACCTACCAGAAATTACATAGGATTTCAGAAATCTGAATATTACGCGGCCCCTGGGGGCCGCGTAAAAATATTCGGAGTGTTCTACCATAAAGATGTGCCGCGTTTTCCTATTCTTTAGAATATGCTCATAATCTCGGATTAGTAAGCGAGGTTCAGCTTTACCAATTTACGTCACAGACGAATAAAAACCCGAAAATCACAAACATTTTTTACTCGCAAGACGTAGGGCTAATTGTTTAGTTTGTTCTTCATGTTGGCACATCAGCATCCTCTAGGAAAACTCTTTCCTAATCATTATAAATCCACACAGCGTACTTAATTTTTGGCTTATCCGCCTTTAGTCAGATAGTCCATCAAAGAACAGTAACACAGGAAAGGGTACCCATTTTTAGGTCGCAAATATGGTATAAAATTCTTATCACTCTTATATAATTAGTAACAATTACAGGCACAGATTGGTAAAATTACAAAAAACTAAATGACGTACATGACATAATCTTTTCAATTTGGAAAACCGTCTTTTAGCAGCTTGAATAAGTTCCGGTCCAGAAGGAGCAGCTCCGAAAACAATGGTTTCCAGAGAGCTCAGATCGTACTTAGTCACCGCAGAATCCGTGGCCAAAAAAAGTAAAATCGAGGGCACCACGCGGATATGGGTGACTTTAAATCGCTGAATGCACCGCACAAATTCGTATCGTTCGTATTTGGGCATAATCAGCAGTCGGCCACCAACCGTTAGAGTGCTGACAATACCCCACACACCGGCTATGTGGAAGAAGGGGAGTATAGAGAGCATTGTGTCGTCTTGGTGCGGAAGGGCTGACCCAACACCGGCCCGTTCGATTCCTTAAAAAAATAATGTCGATGAAAACTGGGTACAGATATTCAAGTATAGATTAGAAACATGACACACTTTTTGAACAACTTATACTAAAGAAACCAAAAACAAGTTTTTTAATTTTAAAGAGTGAATTTATATTTTTACAAACTTTTGATAAGTTTAAGGGTTGATTTTCGAAAATGGTTTTGCTATAAAGCTGCAGCACAGCAAGTCTTTGTACTGCTAAAATTTCAGCAGAGCTAAACCCTAGGTTTAAGAAAATCGGCGAGCGTAACGAATCAGGCTATATTTCGTAATAATTCATAATTATATGAATCGTAGAAAAGTGTACGTTTGTGAAATACACACTTCGTGTGCTCATGATGAACTAATACACAGTTCTATGCTAAATAATAAATATAATTTAATTTGCTCGTCTGACACACTTTGCTACAACTTGAGCCGGCAAATCTTACCTAGAAAGCTGACTACACTCTGATGAGACAGCATGACGCCCTTTGGCTTTCCTGTGGTACCGCTGGAGTACATAAGCAAGGCCATGGCTGTGGTGGGATCCAGAGGGTACTGCGGGAGGAAGGGCGTGGGCTTGGTGAACAACATGTCCACGGGTAGACTAAAATATAGCTGCGCAATGCAAATACATAAATACAATCAAGAGTGCATAATAGTGTCTCATTCTAAGGGCCTTTTCACAAAAGATATTAACTGGATTAGATCAACTAGATTAACTTTATAACTCAACGTTGGATTAACGTAATTACATAAAATTTTGCAAGCAAATGAAGATTACTTGGTTTAGTTGTTCTGCAAAGTTTCATAAACTTTCGTCAATGTAATGCTTAGTTACTGAAGTTAATCTAGATAATCTAATCCAGTTAATATAATTTGTGAAAAAGCCCTAAGAAAGAAGAGTGATATACCTTTCAGTCTGCCAGTGTTCTAGCGTATGCAGATGCACTCGTTGTTTTCGGCCTAACTGCTCAAGTTTCCTTAAAGAAGTACACGGCCAACCAGCGCGTAGAGTCGCTTCTATAAGGATGAACACTTATGTACTCTTGCTACAATGGTTGACCTACACTAAATTGTCATACATATGTATGTAGTACCTAGAAACATAAGATAACTAGGATAATCGGCCTACTAAAACACATGAAAACAAATCTCAACAATTCCACCGGAGTTTTTTAAAAAAAAAAAGAAGCTTTTGGTTTTCCCCTGTTCTTTTCTATGATCGGACGCTTTCGCTGTTTCTTTTGTTTTCTTGTTGTCATGTCGTTTACTTATATTTTAGTTTTCGTTTTTGCTCATAAAGTAACGCTTATATATATTTGATGTTTTTGTTGCTTTCCGTTCATTTGAATAAAATCTTTTGCTTACTTGCTTGCTTGCTTTTGTGAAAAAATGTTAAAAAAACACTCACAGGTGTGGCTCTCCACTCGTATCGTTTAAATGATGATTTTGTTTTCCAAACAAAAAGATGTATTTGAGCGGATGTCTCGGAGATTGCTTCAAAAAGGCAAAAACATTCGGTAATAATTCTTCTCGGGTCAATAAATATCGTGCCTGGTGGTCATTCATATAATGTTCCACTTCATACGCCGTACTAACAGGGTTAATCCCTGTCATAGCGCCACCCAAAGAAGTTACAGCAAATAGCAAGAATGCAAATTCCGGCTGATTTTCTAGATAGACAGCAAAAATTTCTCCCGGTTTAAAACCGAGTTCGCTTAAAATTTCAGCTGCGCTTCCGCTGAGGTTTCGAACTTGACGATAAGTAAATATATCCGCGTTAGATGTATTTATAATGGCAGTTCGATCCAAATAGGAATCTATATTCTCGAACACAGCTTCAACTATTGGTCGACAATAGTTGAATGGCGACGAAAACGGGCAGCAAAGAACAACCATTTTTACCTGAAACTTAGAATAATAAACCAGTGTTTACTATTTATCATAAATATATACATATTTGTAATAAATAATCAAAAAGTAAATAAAGTCAATTTGATTTATAGTCTACATGGGATAAGTTTTTTCTAGAATACAGAAACAAGGGTTAGTCGTTGAATGTAGAAGATTAAAGAGTAGGTAGGTACGGCTTGGTACGGTACAATCCATCGACATAGGGGGTGGTGTATGACTGCAAGCCGAGGGGTGAGTCGTCTCCGATTCTATTTTTGTCGGCGTCAGTCGGATAGTTTTACCGATATTTCTATTTTTTATATCTCATTTCAAATTTCTTGTAGCTTTCACATTAACGACGGGTGAAGACAAAAAGTTGTGTAAATGAGATGGTTCATTATCAAAGTATGTAATAAAAGACCGTGTTGAAAACCGACAAAAAATCAACAAAACTACAGAATCCGCCAATAAGTCAGTTTAGATTGGGTGAATAGTAGTTCTGACAACACATACAAATCAATTTGAAGTACAGTAATTGATGGCTGATATACGGAACAGTGTCAATTTATAAAATGATCTTGAGTGTATTTGACAGTCACAATGTTGAACCCGAATAACCAAAAAATACAAAACGGCAGGGACGCTTTTTGTTTTTTTTGATGCCGTTAAGTTTATAAAATGTTAAAAAATAAATTGGAATAGGTTTTATTCAATTTATTAATTAATTAATTATCTAATTTATGATTTATTAATGACTTAAACCAGAGAAAATAAACTTTGAAGCTTTCAAATTAAAGATTACACCACATTTTTATCGAGCATATGAAAGTCAAGCAAGCGATTGTACGCCGTCGGCAATTCTGAAGTGTACACACGTATCGATTTGCAAAAAGCATGATAGGTTACATCAACAGTACATAATAGGAAGACACTCATCCTATTTTGCCTTCGGGCGTGCGTCCAATGCGGAGCGCAAAATAGCCCGTTTATGTACGGTTTTGAAAAATGGGGGGTGTAAAACCGTACATAAACGGGCTATTTTTCGCTCCGCTTTGAACGCACGCCCGCAGGCATAATAGGAAGAGTGTCATACTCTTCCTATCATGCACTTTTGGTTACATTCATAGCCATATGGGCAAATGCTGGTAACATGGAAAAGGACCAGAATAATAGCGACGATGCTCAAGCTCCCATCTTCAGTGGGTGCAAAACTGAAATAATTCACACGGTATGAGTGTGACTTGACACCATAAATAGTGAGACTTTTATTGACAAAGCCTACTGATAACTTTAACATTAATAAGGAAAGCTACAAATAGCTATTAAACATGACTAGACGGTAAACAAAAAGTTGGGCTTACAAATGCTTTGGGTTTACACGTTTACAGCGATAAACACACAAAAATTCCACAAATAAAAATCTAAGCTGGTAATAGCATTCAAAGGCTACACATTAGGAAAATAATTAAATTAACGTAAAAAAGCAATTTCTGGCAACTTAAATGAATATATTTAGTTCCAATTAGAAACCTGTTTCACTAATGGTAAGTGATAGTATAATTTAAGACATGTGTACAAACTGCAAAATTTTCAATTTGTGCATAATATGTAGAAGTATGCTGATTGGCCTTTGTTACAAAACAAATTTATTGCAAAACAAATTTAAAAAAATTACCATTAGACAGGTATTGATGACAGCAAAAGCTCGTCTTGTGATGCGGAAATCGTTTGTTTTAATATGATTTATGGAACTAAAGTTCCTAAAACATAGCAGTTGAGCTTGCGAATCATTAATATGATATAAACTATCCTAAGCACATTGATAAATATAATAATCCGGATTTGAGTATACCAGTGAATAAATCAAGTTATGTTTATTAACACACTACGCTTATTAAGCAAAGTTGGTTCAAATTTTAAAATTTTTCAATTATTTTTACCAAGAGTACATTTTTACTAATTTCATTAAATCAGCACAGTAACTTACCCATTTAAAGACGTTTTAAACGTAACCATTCAGCAGCACCGGTGGCGCAGTAGGTTAGCGTGTGGTTTGTATGTGATATTTATGACATCAGTCCAGAGGTCCCCAGTTCGATTTTGACTTTATTTATAGTTCATAGTGCCAAAATAATTCATCTTTGGTAATGCGCAATCTATTTCCGGCCAGTGGGATTGTGCGATCAATGCTAATTACAGTTGTTTTCAACATACTTAACGTTTTGTCGTCAAATTTAAAACGTTGTGAATAAATTTAATCGCGAGATACGCAAGTTTACCTGCTATGAACAATTCGGTGACGAGCTAATCACTGTGTAAAAGTATAAGGCTATACCCGTATTGCCGTTTATGATCGGGCTTCTAAAACTCTCGTTCGACTCGGGTGACGTGTTGATTAGACCAATGAAGACGAAAAACGTCCAACTTAACCGAAAATTCATGGTGCCTGTTCCCTGTAACAAGCACAATCAATATCAAGTTATGTTAGTAAAGACGGGTTAGATGTGCTAACAAAAACTAGGCGACTCATCAGTGGAGCTGCTATCCAGTAATTTGTATTTTGAACTTTTTAAAAAAATAGTATGAAAAGATGTTAAAAGTGGTTTCGTCGCCTCCTGCCTAATCTCAAGTGTGATTAATATATTTCAATTCGTACGAGAATAGTAGTTTACGTTTCTGGACGAACTAGACGCACTAGACTAGTAATACTAATAAACAATATTGAAAAATCAAAAAGATAAACATTCATCTAGATTCAAAGTTTTGGACCCCAGAGGCCAGAACTTTCTACTGCTTCATATTGGTTGATAGTTGGGAAATCAGCACACAATTTGGCGAGTGATAAAACCATTCCTGGGCAGGTGCAGCTCCTGATTAGGAGATTCAAAAAACAAACCATCACAATGGATCTTCAGTTGGAGTGCCCGTTACGCCTGACACCTCGAGTACACAACAGTGTAGTGTGTAGAGGGGTAGCCCGGTCTCGGTGCAGGTTTTCAGCAAAAAATTGATTGTGGTACCTATTGAAATTGAAAATAATTTCATAATTGAAACAACCCTTTGCCTTGCTGAGCTTCCACCGCAGTCCGTCATGTTAAACGCTGTAAAAAGCCTTCTCGATGTCGGTATCGGTAAACCCGCAATTATGTGCTTGTGCCTTCTCTGCTGAATGTGTGCATCCGCAGGTGGGAGCATCTTAAGCCAGTAGAAAGAGATGGTTAAATGTGCTGCTTCCTTGTCGGTTGCCACTTCCCATCGGGCTGAGTGCGTTTGCCTCTTCCGATCTCTTGTAGATCCACGTTTGGTGATTTTTACGCGGCGGCCGTTTCTAGACGTTTCCCTAAAAGCAGTGCGATAGGCCGGTACCTCTTGGGGAATTTTGAGACTACCTGAATGTGCGATCATCGTCATCCTTTCAGATTTCCACGCAGTAGAGTGGAAGCCGCCATCAAGACAGGCGTTGAATAGTGCTGTCAACTTTCTTGGTTGCTGACGTAGTAGTAGTTATGGCGATCAACTCTGCCAACATATAGTTTTTTTGCATCCAGAAGCTTGCCATTAAGTACATCATACACACCGTAATTTCTAAATTCAGTTGAGATCTACATAGATGCTGTCTGCTCCGTGTTCATTAACAACGAAGAAATCCCACACCCAGAATTCTAAGGGTGGAATGAAATTATGTGCATATCCAAACGTACGTAAAACCATACTTTTAAACACCACCGTAATGAAGTCCACCCTAATGACGTGGTTTAGGGTGTGACACTAGATCCAATTCTGTCACTGACCAAAACTTGAAAAGTCTTGCCGGTACCTCATGGGAGAAAGCAACTAAATTCTGTCTATAACCTACAAAGTACAAAGCTGTTGGCATGCTTTTATACAACTATGGCTGCTCCAGCTTAGGCACTTTTCGCCAGTAAAACGAGTTGGAAGAAGATACAGAATGTTGCGCTGTATGCAATTACTGGCAATCACGAAATTGCAAGCGAACACCATCTACACATGGAATGCAAGCTGCTTCCTGTGGAAAAACCAGCTAGCAAATCAGTTCTAGCTCTGTTGCTATTGGGAGGTGCACCCGCTGAGACACGTACAAAACATTACCAAGACATGTGCATTGCGCAGAAGGTTCCCGGTTACGCAATTATCTGATGACCAGGGCCCGATTTATCGAAACAAAATGTTCATCGAAAATGTAGGATCAAGAGTACATAATAGGAAGAGTATGACACTCTTCCTATTATGCCTAGCAGCGCGCGTCCAATGCGCAGCGCGAAATAGGCCTTTTATGTACGGTTTTGAGGGGGGGGTACCCCCCCCTCAACTGAAGACCCCGTACTCAACTGAGGGGGGGGTACCCACTACTCAGTTCGATACCCCGTGCTCAACTGAGGGGGGGGTACCCCCCCCTCAACTCCGCACCCCGTCTTCAGTGGAGGGGGGGGTACCCCCCCCCTCATTTCAAGACACTGACAAAGTCTTTGCGCTACCCCCCCCCCTCAGTTCAGTACCCCGTCTTCAGTTGAGGGGGGGTACCCCCCCCCTCAGTTCAGCACATCAACAAAAGTCCTTGTCAGTGTCTTGAAATGAGGGGGGGGGGTACCCCCCCCTCAACTGAAGACGGGGTACTGAGTTGAGGGGGGGGGGTACCCCCCCCTCAGTTGAGTACGGGGTCTTCAGTTGAGGGGGGGGTACCCCCCCCCTCAAAACCGTACATAAACGGGCTATTTCGCGCTGCGCATTGGACGCACGCCCGTAGGCATAATAGGAAGAGTGTCATACTCTTCCTATTATGTACTCTTGGTAGGATTGATCGAAACAATTTCAACGACGAGCAAAACACTAAATAGGTAAACAATAGGCATGGGCACGTTTACAAAAATCTGTAAACGTTTAAACGCTCGCGTTTACAGATGAGAAAACGCGTTTAAATGTTTAAACGCGTTTTCCGGTTGTAAAAGTTTTTTGACCGTTTAAACGTAAACGCGTTTAAACGTTTAAACGTTTAAACGTTTAAACGCGTTTAAACGTTTAACCGCGTTTAAACGTTTAAACGTTTAACCGCGTTTAAACGTTTAACAGCGTTTAAACGTTTAACCGCGTTTAAATGTTTAAACGGTTAAACAAGGGAGCGTTTAAACGCGCTTAAACGGTTTAACAAAGAAGCGTTTAAACGCGTTTAAACGTTTGAACGGTTAAACAAGTGAGCGTTTAAACGCGTTTAAACGTTTAAACGGTTGAACACGTAAGCTTAAACGTTTAAACGATTGAACAAGTAAGCGTTAAAACGCGTATAAAACGTTTAAACGATTAAACATGTAAGCGTTTAAACGTACTAAACGTTAAACGGTTCGAAAACTGCGTTTTTTGAACCCGTAAACGTTTAAACGGTTCCAAACCGTTTAAACGTTTAAACGCGTTTAAACAGTTAAAACCGTTTAAACGTGCCCATGCCTAGTAAACAATGTTCGTCATAAAAACCGTTCGTCGTTGAAAATTTAGGTTGGTTGTTTATACATACGTTCTAATTAACGCTGCTGCGCACCCTTCGGCTATACTAACCTAGTGCACACTACACAGTACCCTTTTACTCAAACTACGTGAAAGAAGTTAACAAATTGATTGTAAATACCGTCACGAAAAGTATCTCAATATCATTGCAGAACGTTTCAAATTTTAGCAAGATTAGCTAGCTGAAACTTTTGACTTACACAACCTTAAAATCTTGCTGAAAATTTAGCAGTATAAAAATTATAAATAACAAATATATAGGCAACCTCTGCTCATCAGAAATCTAGTGATGTGAGCGGAAACTGAAACTGAAACTGAAATGAGTTTCAGCTTGTACATGTTTCAGTTTCAGCGGCTGAAACTTAAACTGAAACTGAAACTAAATCCATCCTGCAGCTGAAACCTCAGCTGAAACTGAAACTATTCTAAAGCTGAAACTGAAACTTGAACTGAAACTAAAATCTGTCCAGAGCTGAAACAGCAGCTGAAACTGAAATGCCGCTGGAGCTGAAACTGAAACTTAAACAGAAACTGAAATTACGCAGAAGCCGAAACTGAAACTGAAACATAGTTTCAGTTTCAGGTCAACTGAGTTTCCGCTGTCACGGTGTAAATTTTCCCCCGGTGTAAATTTTCCCCACGGAAAAATTACCCCGGGGTAAATTTTCCCCCCGGAAAATTTGCACCGGGGTAGATTTTCCGGGGGGAAAATTCACACCAACCATACAATTTGACTATTTTGAACTTATTTTTTCAAAACTAGCGATTTTGGCGATAAATTTATTTATTTTTATGTATTTTTATTTAATATTTTAAATTTGCTCCGGGTTAGATTTTACGGGGGAAAAATTCACACCAATTATATAATTTGACTGTTTTGAACCTCATTTCAAACTTGGTAATTTTGACGACTTTCGTTCAGTGTAGCGGCTGTGGCGATGGCCACAGCGATAGCTGCGACGGATTGATGTTTATTACCATATCGACGGGGCTACCATGATAATGGCGAATTTGGCTGTTATGGCTAAGTCGCCTGGAAGCGGCACGTGTCGCTGCAACTGCGGGGCAATTTTGGCGATTTTAAGGCTCGATTCATACAAAGCACATGCCAGCATGTCTGGCCTGGCAGGAAGTACAATATGGAGAATGGAAAGCGGCGCGCAGTTTTCACTGCGCGCGCCCTTGCGCGATCTTGCGCGTCGCGCAATGGAAATCTGCGCGGCTCTGTATCGCGCAAGGGCCGCGCAGGCACCGCGCAAGCTATTTTGCGCGAGGCCATCCAACTACCCCCACCCATCTACCAAGATCGCGCAATAGGATCGCGCAAGGGCCGCGCAGGCATCGCGCAAGCTATCTTGCGCGAGGCCATCTAACTACCCCCCCCCATCTACCAATATCGCGCAATAGGATCGCGCAAGGGCCGCGCAGGCATCGCGCAGGCTATCCTGCGCGAAGTTGCAAATCTTAAGAAACAAAAAACAACGGTTCTGGGTGGATTCGAACCACCAACCTTCAGCTCGAAAGACCGACGCACTGCCACTGTGCCACAAAACCCTGACAACATCAGTCGTTAATTTCGCTTGATAAAGTTTCGTGTCGTCCTGAAGTACAATAACAAAGTTTATCTTGGTAGCTTTTGACTGATTCTAACTATAGTCTTGCCCAAAAACAGGTTAAACATCCAAAACAGAATAGGAGTGTCATCTGGATTATTCACGTTTAGTATATAATGCGCTGTTTTGTCATTTGAACAGAAGTGTCTGTGGCTCAGGTGCTAGAGCAATTGCATCCCGTGCAATAGGTCGGTGGTTCGATACCGCCCAGACACTGTTCTTTTGCATTATTATTTATCCGCGAAGTCTTTTCTTCAAAATCGTGTCCTGTCTTGTAAACTAAATCCAAGATCCCGTACGTATTGGAGCACCATAGCTACAGGTACGTAGAAATTCGGTTAGTGCGCGACACCTACCGAATGTAAACAAAGCACATGCCAGCATGTCTGGCCTGGCAGGAAGTACAATATGGAGAATGGAAAGCGGCGCGCAGTTTTCACTGCGCGCGCCCTTGCGCGATCTTGCGCGTCGCGCAATGGAAGTCTGCGCGGCTCTGTGCAACTTACACAGAGCTCGAACCTGGAAGCGCAAGCATTCAAGTCTGAAGGGACTTAGACTTAACAGACGTATATGGTTTTATATTTGTTATATTGAATCGAAAATTTTTCGACAACAACAAAATAGTTCAAATAAATTTGAAATTTGTACCGCAATATGCACATCAAGAAAAAAAATTGATTCCAAGCAAGTTTTGTTCATTTATGATCAAAATAGTCGTTGAAAACAATTACTCGCCAAAGCCAATCACTCATAAATGCTACCTTAAAAATGTGATGACCAAAAACCTTGATTAAACCCTTTTTTGCCCTTCTTATAAATGCGTTAGTTTTCAAATAATTTCGCGACAAATGTTAAGCTTTCCTTCAGGGCAGCGCATTTTGAGCCTGCTGAAATATGCTCTTAGGACTGGACCACTGGAGAGTGGAGGGGGCTTAGAGAATTACATAGGTATATGTGTGTGCGGGCTTTCACTTGCCTCATTGGTACACAAAACTGTTCAGGGCCCGATTTATTGCAGCATTTGTCGTTGAAAAAATTTTCAAGCGTAAACATTTTCAACGACGACCACTAATTGTCCTGTAATTCTGCGTTAAATTCAGCGTTTGCCAATGTTTCAATGAATCTTAATTTTCAACATTTTGAACATTTTGCTTCGAAAATAACGGGCCCAGATAATCTATGTAAATTATATACTATGCTATTACCATAGCTTCGAAATTCATAGTCTTTTGTCTAGTCTAAAGTTATCACAGCCTAAAAATTTATATGTTGATAAAAAGAGATAAACAAAAATACATAAATACAAATAAATTTATCGCCAAAATCGCCAGTTTTGAAAAAACAGTTAATTATATGATTGGTGTGAATTTTCCCCCCGGAAAATCTACCCCGGTGCAAATTTTCCGGAGGGAAAATTTACACCGGGGTAATTTTTCCGGGGGGAAAATCCACAGGGGGGAAAATTTACACCGTGACACCGCCAATGCTGCTTTCAATGTGTATACACAAGCTGAAACTGAAACTGTAGTTTCAGTTTCAGCCTCAGGCAGTTTCAGTTTCAGCATCCCCTGCGCACAAATTATTGATTTTCTGTTATACACTAAGCAAGAGTATATAATAGTGTCTTACTCTATGTCTATATTAGAGATCGGCCGGGGCTGGTGGCGAGCTGCGGTCTGACAGGCCGCCCGGGCCGAACCGGCCCCGGGCCGACGCTCAGTCAGACGGCCCGGCCCGTCCCGGGCCTGGCTGCACTACGGGCCGCGGCCGCGGTGCCGGCCCGGGGCCGCGTGGCAGCGGGCCGACCGCGCCGACCGGGATGTAGCTTCAGCCTCGAACCAATCAAATGAAGTTATACATACACAATGGACGTCGCAAAGAAACCCCCGTATGGTCTTCACAGCAACTAGCGAGCATTGCCTTCGGTTTAAACGCAAGTGCTGTGAGCGCGAACTAAAATCAACGGCGGGTGGATGTATGAACGTGAGATAAAAAGTCGTGCATTCCTTAATTCATTCTACAGTTGTGTAACTGTGTAAGGTCCGAGAGTTCGCGCTATCTTATCATGTATCTTATCTTATGTACATAGTTCATTAATGTAAACTTGGGGCTTCACAACCACAAGGCAACGTCGACGACCGTATACGCTACGTAGAAGTGTGACGAAAACAAAATATAGCAAAACTGAAACTGAAACTAAATGCTTCTGGAGCTGAAACTGAAACTTAAACTGAAACTAAAATTTCGCCGGAGCTGAAACTACAGCTGAAACTGAAACTAATCTAGAGCTGAAACTGAAACTAAAATTTCGCCGGAGCTGAAACTACAGCTGAAACTGAAACTAATCTAGAGCTGAAACTGAAACTAAAACTTAAACTTAAACTCGTGAGGCAACTTTAACATCACTACAGAAATCAACCAACTCATTGGACAAAGCTTATCAAAAAGTTTACTTCAAGAGTTAAAATTACAACTTTTTCAGAACGTATGTTTAGTAAGTTAATGCATAACACTCTAATTTCGTAAACAAAACCGACTGGTGAATATAACACACTTACAAACACAAGTGAGTTGACCAAGAAAAAAATTATTCTTCACACTGCAAACAAAAATTTCAGACTCAGTTATTGCATTGCGTTGCATTGCAATACTCTATTATTACTATTATTACAGGCGTAGCATTAGATCCGCATTTCACATTATCGACCTTATTTTTCAGATATTCGTTTGGTACATACAAGCGTATAAATGGAATCAGGCATAATAATTCTAGGTATATACTTTTCAATACTAATTTTAGAAACTTTCAGGCTGAGTAGTCTGTAAAGTAAATAAACGGAGGGCAAGACAAAAAAATATGATAAAAAATAAGGCACGAAACACGAATTTTAAAACCTGAGAATGAATAAATATAAGGCACTGGAAATAATTCCGGTACAAATTGACTATATACTGGCTGAGACACAGATTTGATTTAATAGTAAATGATGAATTGTAATGTTTTCGGTCCACCACCACTTCATGGGTCACATCCGAATGCAGATACAAATTTCATTCAGTTTATTCTCAAATTTAAAATATTGAAACTTTCATTCCGTTTTTCTCAAACTGAAAATACATTAAAATACACTATATCAACTAATCAGCAGATAAATTATTTATCATAAATATAGTACAACATCGGTCAAGCATATTGAACCTAAACCGGGTTAATACATTTATACACAATAGTGTAATGCATGACAGAAAAGAATACTGAATAGTTATATAATAGTACACACACAGACAAGTCGTTGTTATTAAACAACGAGGATAAGAGAATACGGTACTTTCTCCAGAAATCAGGATGTATTTTTCAGCACGAATGAATCAAACTAACGTCGACACTAATAAGAATAATGCCTTTAACTTCACCGGTTGTGGAAAGACAATAGTTTTGTTGTAAATTTTTCCAAAAATTAAAATACTATAAAATAATTAATTAACCTCAAACCGACAATAGAAATTGATCAATACGACAATAATTACAAAAGCACCGGGGCACAAAATATAATTTAGTGAACGAAAACCCGAAAATTCAAATACGAAGGGGCAAAACAAAAATTCAACAGTGCAATTCTGAATGTCAAATCAACATTGCGCAGTTGATAATAACACGGATACGTACCTAATAGGGATGAGTATGACACTCTTCACTATTCTAGCTAATCGGCCGGAACCATGCTCCGGCCGAAATAGCCCCTAAACGTCTTGATTTCAGGGGGCTACTTCGGCCAGAACATTCAGATTACCTAGAATAGGTAAAAGTGTTGTACTCTTTCCTTATACGGACTTTTGATAACCGTTAGCTAAAATTTTGAAACAGGTACGTGCAAAAAAGCAACATTCCTATCAAGGCAAGACACCCCTTTCGCATTCGTTCATTAACGGCTAAAACAAACAAAAATCTTACACCAAAAGTACAATAATTAATAAACACTAAAATGCATTGCATACTGCATAAATGATCGGTTGCACAAATGCATAGGCAGTTAGGCACATAAATAACAGCACTGTATTCAAATGAAGGCACAGATTGTAAAGCACCAAAAAGTATCGGACAAGTCACGTTAGTAAAAGTGTGTTAAAAATTAAAAAAAACTACTTTAATACTTACGCTCATGCGTTACACCTTAAGCCCGGTTCATACTCGTCCTTGTCCTTGTCCCTATCGTTTTGTCCTTAAGCAATTCCAAGAAAACTACATGTCCAAATGAGCCAATTTTTTGCACGAACAAAGTCAACGTCACTCCCACACGGTATACAAAAAATTATCCGAGTCGCTTTTGTCAATTCTTTGCAGCAGCTGGCCAAAATTTGTCCTTGTCCCTGTCCCTGTGTCCTTAAGGACAAGTATGAACCGGGCTTAAGAGGTGTTTTTCCGAACCATGGCTTAATCCACGACAACCTTAAGCACCGGATTAGAAGGGTACATATATGTGTTTCCTTTCGGCGAAAAATTCTTACTACTCAACAATTATATGAATTAGTTGGTTAACTGCGAGTAGGCAATAACTAAAGAGTAAACAGAAAATCCAATCAGAGTCAAATACTAAAATTTTGCATATGATTTGACATCGCCACCACCGTTCGAATTCACATCGCTAAACACAGAACACAACAGGACAATACAAATGATCGGCTCATACTCACCACTGGCGAATTGATAAGAGAATCCTGGATTTTTGCAACAACGCTCGAAATTTACGAAAAATATCAGCCAAAGTTTTCAAACCATTTCGCGAACCCGTTGGCTGGCGACTTGGCCAAACAAATTTCGGATATGTCCCAAAGTGACCAAACATCCCAAAAAATTAAAATATTCACCAAAATTCATTCTGCCATCCCGACCACCTAAGTTTACATTACATAATATTACACAAGTTTACACCCTGCGCAAAAGGTCATGTATCATTACGATAAATAGTAGCACATTAGATCAATATAGCTCACAAGCAATAGAATACTGACTACAATGGTATGTACAGTTACATGGTAGTTTGCAAACAGCAGTGCTATGATTAATCAGGCTTGACCATGGGGTAGAGGAAAGGCTACTCAGAAAGACTGTTAAGACACCGAGGATATGGGCATAGCTGGCGCGTTGATTTCCCGAAGCACCTTGTCCAGCCACTACAAAAACATCACCAAAATCAGCCTAAACTGGTTTAAATAAGACGACCTTTCGGCCTGTTTTATTCACAAACTAGGCGGTAAACATAGAACTATAAGTAACTAAGCGTAACCTTAATGACGATTGACAAAATTCTTAATTGTGACCAATATGATACAAAATATTAAAAAATACCGAATTTAAATTACTAATCAATGAAAAAGTGACTCATGGGCGGCTCAGAACACTACATGTACTGTGGGCTTTTGCTTAAACTATTAGCTTTGTAAATTAATTAACTGTTGCCGACATAACAGCCTTGTCTTCAATATCCTAAAACTAGTTCACTGACAAAAAAATCAACTAAAACAAGGCCAAATTTCCGGCGAAGTTTACCTGCAATGGCCCGTGCAAATGTAGCTCAATCCAGCAAGGTGTCGAGGTGACATCCTGACGGTGATAATCAGCTCCCCAACCTTTCACAAAGGACAACCGAATGATGCACATTTTAGTCAGTTCATAGACGGCGTCATAGCCATGGACTACCGACTGATTCAGCAGCTGAAAACAAGCATTGATACTGTCTATAGCTAACAGGCCATGGTTTTGAACAGCATAAAGCAAGATCAAGTAAAAAGTGCAATGTAGGAACGCTTTATGAATTATGTGAAAACAAGGAATTAACATTTTTTTACACAGCACGCCCCTGACTTTGATACCCTCTGCGAGTTTTTAGTCAGCCTGTCCTCGAGCTAGCCCGGAACAGGAGAGCAGCTCGCACGTGGCAGCATGTTATTTTTTATATCTAAATTAACATTAACATTGAGAACATTGAGAATTAAGAACTTAACACAAGGGCATAAAACACAAATTTACGGACTACGCCTTCTTAAGGTTCAGAAGCCAGTTTATACTATTCTCCATCATTTTATTGGCAAGAAGAGGAATAGGTATATATCTATAATTCAACTGTCTCAATGCATTCAACAAGTTTAGCCCTTCCAACAACAGACAAACACTAACTGCATCATTCTTTAATTGACACCATAGCAGATTCCATACCGTAGCAAATTCTTCACAGTTGAAAATTCTAAGCGAGCAGTTGGGCTGAATCTTAACCACGGTGCTTGGGTTGAATCCGTGGTGGTAGTTCACGTTACGAGACTGGACAAAAGTGGCCGCGTCCGACAAACACTCCACGTAAACATCACCGCCAACGTAGGAAAGACGGATACCTGAAATAAATAGAGAAAAAAAGACTGAAACAAGGTTTGTTCACTTATTACACTTCACAGATACTATCAGTATATATTATATAAATATTACACCTCACTACCTCAGCTCTACGTGAGCGTTGAAATCGATGTGTTTCAACTTAACCAATTCCAAATGCGCAGAAGCAGGAGGCACCAATACCGAATTCTTCAGGAGATGGGGTTGATTAAGTAGTCATTTTTGAAGTAAACGCAGAATAAATACTGACGACAACAACAACACACTAGACAACAGATGAACAGAAGTAACATAATTTGGGTTGAGAAAGAGGTCTAGTTTTCAATGCATAAACTTCGCCTGACACATTTGCGTGATTGGATAACTGTGCACGTTCAACCAGTTTTGTCTGCTCACTGCTGAGCCGGCAAAATCATAAAAATACATTAGTACGAATAGATCGGAATGTGGCGAATACTTATAATTTCGCCGGTTGCAACCTTTTGGCCATAAAAATCTAAAATTCCGTCAGTCATGGAGGACAAGGGTACACAAAATTTTTGTGCTGTCTGTAACACATGTATTACAGGACACAGTAAACATCAATTAGCACTAGACAATAGACGAACGGTCAGATTGTTTACACTGCATCTTTTAGCTCCCATCCAATAAAACGAAAAACAAAGTAACATGTTACTTAAAAAACATATTAGATCAGCCGATGAGCATATCGTCGGTCCATAAGCAAAACATCGAAGATCCACTTTATGCAACTTTTCACTACGGCCATTTAAAGGTTTCAATTCAAAATTTCCGGTTCTAGAAGCTTACTGCGAAAAAATGTTCTACATACCGCTTATAGTATACGCACCAGAGATAAGATAATGCTTCTATTTGTGTTATAATGTCTTGCAAATGCAGAAATTAGATTATTGTAAATTTCGAGACAATTTAGTGCAGTTGGAGCTTCGTTACTTTGCAAAAATGTGCTTTGACACAATGCGGACATTTTGTATATGCTAACTCAAAAACGCAAAAAAGTGGATCTTCGATGTTTTGCTTCTGGTACGACGATATTAATGATATTAAAGAGATCATATTAATCAGCCTACCTCGTCCAATGTGACGTCGTGTATTTTCAATAGTGGAATTGCGATTGACATTGGACAGCAGACCCAGACAAATGCGATCGGGGCGGCAGGAAGGATTGGTGAATCCGTCGATCACCACATTTGCGCTTGAAATCTGACAAATACAAAAAAGGTTTATGATTAACTTCGCTTCAGACTTGCGATTATAAAAGTAAGACGATGTGATCATCCGAAACCAAAATCGCGTGAAACTTGTGCAGTTATTATGCAAAATTGGGACACATCCAATGCTGCATTGGTGTGCACTAATCTTATGCTTTTGAACTTTAAATATGTCAGTACACCCACACATAGAGAAGTAACAAGGTGCATAATAATCCATGCTGCCATACCTTGAACTGTTCTCCAACACGTTGATTTAATTCATAATAGACAACTGTGCCCCATGATTCCGGCTCACAATAGGATATACCTGAAGTTTATAATAGGTTAGAAATGTTTAACCTAAAACGACTGCACAGCCTATAAACTTTCCCCATTATACACTTTACTATGCAGATAATCACGGCTAGTTAAAATTTATGTTATGCATTTCAGCTAAACTTGTCAGTTTTCACTATTCCTTATCTTGATTTGACGAAAATGCGAAGTTTGATCTGTCTTTGCAAGAACATGAACAGGAGTAAAATAGGAGTAAGGGCAGCGTATCAAGCAAAAAGAAGACGTAACCAAAAAATAGTCATCGTTTCAATGATAGAAACCGAAGATTTATATAATTATTGAATCTGTTATCCAAAGCAGTTAGAAAAACGGAACAGGCAACAATTTACTGACCAGTGGCCGCGTTATTATTAATTGTTTCTTCTCGCGAAACACCTGGACTCTCCGTAGGAGCACTCATTGACATCTCTCCGTTTATTGTCACAGGACTTCCAGCTAAAAAATAAAACAAAAATAACGACTGCTCGACATTTCTACAAAAAAAAGATGTTTTAAAATCACATCAAAATCTCCTACACGACGCGCAGGCAGTGCAAACTGCAAGCAATCAGTTTCTTGATGAACTGTATAATACAGCTTTAACAGACGACACACACATTCACACACTGGTCTATTTTTACAGATGGAAGGGGCTAGAAGGTGGCGCCCAGAGGCCCCGATATCGAATTAGGTGCTCGCCCAAAGCCCAAAAAAGTTTCAACGAACTTTTAATGGCAGCTACAGCCATGTTACGTGGTTTCTGGTATTTTGTAAAATTTACTATCAATGCAGCATTATTCACAAAAACATACCAAATAAGTTGTTTTACCTTCTGACAATTGTCTCATTGTGACATTTGAATTGATGCGTCATCTCCAATGAAAATTGGCCAACAAATATGCCACACAATGACATACATTCATACACTCACACGCACACACACACCTGTATTGGAGCCGACACTGAACGGGCTAGTGGCACTGGAGGAGACGGGCGATGGAGCGTCACTGGCCATGATCATGCCACTGGTCTGGCTGAAGCTGACATTGCGAGGCATACTGCCCGGCTCAGCCAGGCCCCCGCCGTCCGGGGTGAGATAGGGCTTGAGATTGCTGGGGATGGCAGGGGGGCTGGTCGGGGGGTACTCGCTGTAGCGGGGCACCAGCACCGGGGGGAGCACTGCAAACAAAACAAGTATATACCAAACCAGACAGGAAACCATAGTAACAAAATGAGAAAAACTGACCATGTTATGACTTATGAGCGGACAGACTTTCAGTCATGCTATCAAGTAACTTAGCGCAGTAGCAAGAAACGCTTCAGCAGCCAACACTTCAAAATTGAAAAACATAACGTAATAATAGGCTTAAGTTAAAATCATAGGTTATTCAACACATTATAATGATCAGCTCGACCTAGGTAGGTATACATATAGTTTCGCCCCCCAGCCCCCAGAATGTTTTGAAGGTGCTCACAATAGCGAAATCGATGGCTCACGAAACTAAAATCGGCTAAAACTACAATCAATAAAAGATCAGAAAAGTTGCTCCGCAGCCCCCCCCCAAAAAAAAACTCACTAGCTGCTCATATATCCGACGTCTCATTCAATGAACGTAAAAACGATAAAATAATCCTAACGGATAAAGATAATGGCACTAACCAGAAGATTCCACCCTTCTGTAATGAAAAGGGTTTATACAAACAATTTGAGCCTTCTTATCGTAGGGATAGTTACAGCACTCGAGTGATTTGAGTTCATGGTGATTCTGGAGATCAGGCCAACGCCACACTCGACAATAGATCACATGAGGTAAGCCTTTGCGATGTCCCACCTGAAGCAAATATTTACCCTGAGAAATATTTCATATAAATCCCAAGTGGCCATATATTATGTGTGTACCACGACCACCACAAAGAGTGTTGGAAAGTTCGAGAGCATGCCCTTCAATTTTAACAAGTCCTGTCTTCACGTTCACACAGATTTTCAGTTTTAACTTTAGTCTCTTCCAGGGTTGTGCACCGGAAAATTTTTCGCGGAAAAATGTTTTTCCGGAAAAAAATGGAAAATTTTCCGGGGTCCGGAAAAACAAAAAAAAATGGAAAAAAATTTCAAAAAGATTATAAAGAGCAAATACATCATAAATGATGCTTTTTGACACGTTTTGAGCATTATTCAGGTTAAAAATTTGTATTATGTATATATAGCAGGCGGGAAAAAAACGGCCGTCAAGACCAGTCACACACACTTACGGTATATACCCCCACGCCGTAAAAAGTAGCCATAAAGTGCAAATTTTGCATGCATTGAAACGTTATTGCAACTTTTTCGTTTTTTCAACGTTTTCAGGCGAAATTAAGGTGTTTTGTTTCCAAATCAGAAAA
>JASANF010014878.1:0-34064 GCA_030248245.1 Trissonchulus sp. WLG1_4
GGTTACAAGTAGGTTGCGTTGCACTGTACGCTTAGCAACCTTCAGCAGGTCCTATTCCAACCCTGACCTATTCTTGCCTAAATGTCTCTCAGAGGTAACTTAGTCCTACTACGCCCTAGTTCAACAATGAACACAGACACAGAATAGGCACAAGAACGTTTATTACAATACACGAAGAAACAGTGGACAACTGTGAGTGGGGTGTGAGTATGCGTGTGTGAGCCTGGGGTGATCCTGTGTAGTGTTGAGTCTCAAGCTAGACTCGCTGCTCCTACTAGAGCCTAATGTTTAGCCCAAGCCGGCTTCTCTTAGAGACTCAAGCTAGACTCGCTGCGCTGCTCCTAAAGAGCCTTCAGTTCAGTTCAGCCCTAGCTGGCTGCTCGTTGGTTGAGTCTCTAAACTAGACTAACTGCGCTGTTCCTAAAGAGCCTTCAGTTCAGCCCAAGCTGGCTGCAAGTTGAGTCTCGAACTAGACTAACTGCGCTGCTCCTAAAGAGCCTTCAGTTCAGCCCAAGCTGGCTGCAAGTTGAGTCTCGAACTAGACTAACTGCGCTGCTCCTATAGAGCCTTCAGTTCAGTTCAGCCCTAGCTGGCTGCTCGTTGAGTCTCGAACTAGACTGGTGGAGCTACGGACAGCTCCCTTTTATACTCTACCAATTGAGTCATAATTACTCATAGCTTATTCACTTTGTGTGACCTTTAATTTGTGACTCTTATGTTAGTCACACTACAGCCATCTTACAGTCATGTTACGTAATGGCGTGACAAATAATTTAAGCCTAGGTACCAACACCAAAGTAATAAAATGTTGACCGGTTACATCACTCCCCTTTTTTTTAAAACACGTCCTCGTGTTGGTGCTGTTATAGCCAATCTATAATAGAGCCCTCCTTGCTCAAATTTTTACGTGGTGACGTGCAGTGTGCTTGGATAAAATAATAGCAAATACAATAAACATAAACATAAGTCACATAACTGATACTATAGTTCAGAGTCACAAAATTTTAAAATATATAGGCTTTCACAATGTTCCAGTTGAATGCCGGCGATGTCGTCTGGTCATCATAGCCACCCTGGGACCGTCATATATGCCATTCAGTGGAATCAGGCACTCCATAATGTTCCGCGTGTGCGATTCGTTTGTGCAAATCCCGATCGTTTCCGCCATGGTTGTGAGTTTTCGAACTTGCCAGTCATCAGAGATAAAAGTAGAAAAATTAAACGACACCATGTGCCATTTGCCAAACAAGATGGACGCTGTGTCATTACAACTACAGTGTCGTAACTGGTGACCTCGTCCGTGTAGCGTAAAAATTCCGAACTTTCGGCTTTCGTCGCAGCAGAACTCATAGGGAAATGGCAGTACAATGGGGCCACCGTTGAAAGTATATACAATATATAGCATCCATTCTTTTTCTAATTCACGATGTCGGTTTTTACTTTGTTCTTTCTTCAGCTCTCCAGTGGACAGTTTAGGAGCCTGTTTTGCCTTCACAACTGACCCACTCTGAGATGCTTCCGATAAGGGTTTAGGAACCATGGTAGTAGGTATTTTACTGGGTACAGCAAAATTCAGCTTTGGAACTAAGAGGGCACTAGCACTTTGCTCAGCCTGAGAAACACTATCATGGGTGACTAAGGAATTTCCTTTCTTCACCGCTACTCCACTGCATATAAGTAATAAAAACATGACAATTGATAGGACGCACTTGAGTGTACCACACTCGCTGTTTGCTGTGTGGGGTCGAAGGTTAGCTTTTGCTTCCGTGTGGGCCTTTCTAATGCCTTTGTGCATTTTGCCTTTATTGAGGATACGAAGATGTTCCTCAAAGCCTTTGCACAGTTCTGTGTCGACGTAAGCATAGTCATGGGTTCGAATGAACTCTACTAGAATCCAGTCGCCATCTCTCGTGGGGGTTTGTACGTCCACTTGGTCTGGCTGTAGTACTCGCGCAGGCCTCAGTGGATAGCCTTTCATCTTAGCCCAGATTACTGATCCTGGCTGCGGGGTTACTTTATGTGCCAGCGACTTATCTGTTTGTGTATGCGCCGAGGTGTGGTTGGAGGGAGTCTCCTCCTGACGGACTTTTGACCTTGCTTTGCAAGCATCCAGTTCAAGCCTGTCAACATTGACAAATTTTATTTTGCCCTCCGCAAAATTTACCTGCACTGTAAACAGTGCTAGAGAGTCTGCGCCCAAAATTACATCGAAAGGGCAAGACTTTAAAACTTGTGCTTCGACGGTTCTTTCCTGATTTCCCAGTTTGATGTTGATCTTTGTGCACCCAACAAGGGGGAGATTGTGACCCGAAAGTGAGATACACTTTGCTGGTTTTTCGACTATTGTATTTGCCAGTTGTGGACGCACTATAGTAATTGAACTGCCAGTGTCTACTAACATCTCGGCCGGAATATCATTAACTCGACCGTACACTATGGGTGTTTTTCCAAAGCTTTTTTGAATCTTGCTAACGAGTGACGAATGTCCTGGTTGTTTAGTGAGTACTACTCGCGTTTGTTCAGTTGACTTCAACGTTTGATCCTAGTAGCCGAGCGATTAACGTTTTGTTCTGTTCCCGAAGTGTCTCATTTTCACGCAACACCGAAGCGTCGGCTATCGGTCCGAATTCTTGGCCTGCGTCTTGTTGCGCCAGCCTGACTGCTACCTGGTCTTGCCTACGGAGTTCTGAAAATCTTTGCGGTGTTGGGTTAGGTAGTTGTCTGTGTCCAGGCTGCTGCTGATTACTGCGGCATCTAGCTTGAATGTGCCCTGGTTTATTACAATTATTACAAATTGGTCTCCCATCAACCGTTCTGCGGTTCCTGTGTGCTATTCCTGACCCATCATGAGTCCTGTTTTCGTATCTGCCAGTCTTGTAAAACCCTCTGGGGCCAGGGTTTGATCGAACTTGCCCCACTCCTCTCTGAGCGGAAATTGAATCAATCATTCTAATAAGCTGTTGCATTAATTTTGTCGATTGCTCATTCTGCTTTTGCATGTCATTTATCAGCGCAAACATTGGGGTTGCGGATTCTTCACTGCCTAGCACTGCGCGTACATGCCGCACACTTGCACTTGCCTTGTCCGTATCCATTTCGTCAAAAACTTCTTGTTCTTTTGCTCGGACAACTGCATCTTCGAACGATTGTGGCCTGGCTGACAGCACAAATCTTCTAATATGCCTCTGCAAACCGTTGACAAAAATTTCTTTCATTAGCCTGTCCCTTAAGGAGCCCTTAACATCCTCGCCGTAGGCCTTTCGTGCTAACTTCTGTATGTCACGGGCATATTCCTCAACTGACTCCCCAGCGCGCTGTGTCCTTCTGTGCAGTTCGGAGCTGCTCAGACTTGTTACTGATTGGGACAGGACTTTCCTCATATCCTCACGTATGCGCTCCCAATTTGCCTGTACGCCAGCTGGAAAGCCACTCCAGACTTCCGCGGCATAGCCTTGCAAAAACCCAGGGAGCAACTTAGCTTTAAAGTCACTTGACCATCCATTCACGAGGGCGACACGTTCAAAAAGGCCTAAAAATTCATCGAAATCATCATTCAGCCCTCCTTTAAATATCGGAATATGCCTGGGATTTATAATCCACGTGCCTACTAATTCTGGATCTGCCTTAGCCTCGAATGAGACTGACATTATGCCTTTTTGCAATAACTCACGTATTTGAAATTCTGAATTCAAGGCCACCAAAAACTGTGGACCACACCAGTGACCCAACGGAAATGCTTCAGTAACGGCACACTCTTCCTCGTAAAACAAACTCTGAAGAGTGGTTTCAAACTCTACCTCTCCCCAACTCACAGCGCTTCTTGGTAGACAGCTCGAACCAAAACAATCAGAACCTGAGGTCTGGGTAACCTCTCCTGAACTGTCAGTTATGGAATCTGATCCTGCTCGCGACGCCAGATGTAACCGGGGGGGTTACAAGTAGGTTGCGTTGCACTGTACGCTTAGCAACCTTCAGCAGGTCCTATTCCAACCCTGACCTATTCTTGCCTAAATGTCTGTCAGAGGTAACTTAGTCCTACTACGCCCTAGTTCAACAATGAACACAGACACAGAATAGGCACAAGAACGTTTATTACAATACACGAAGAAACAGTGGACAACTGTGAGTGGGGTGTGAGTATGCGTGTGTGAGCCTGGGGTGATCCTGTGTAGTGTTGAGTCTCAAGCTAGACTCGCTGCTCCTACTAGAGCCTAATGTTTAGCCCAAGCCGGCTTCTCTTAGAGACTCAAGCTAGACTCGCTGCGCTGCTCCTAAAGAGCCTTCAGTTCAGTTCAGCCCTAGCTGGCTGCTCGTTGGTTGAGTCTCTAAACTAGACTAACTGCGCTGCTCCTAAAGAGCCTTCAGTTCAGCCCAAGCTGGCTGCAAGTTGAGTCTCGAACTAGACTAACTGCGCTGCTCCTAAAGAGCCTTCAGTTCAGCCCAAGCTGGCTGCAAGTTGAGTCTCGAACTAGACTAACTGCGCTGCTCCTATAGAGCCTTCAGTTCAGTTCAGCCCTAGCTGGCTGCTCGTTGAGTCTCGAACTAGACTGGTGGAGCTACGGACAGCTCCCTTTTATACTCTACCAATTGAGTCATAATTACTCATAGCTTATTCACTTTGTGTGACCTTTAATTTGTGACTCTTATGTTAGTCACACTACAGCCATCTTACAGTCATGTTACGTAATGGCGTGACAAATAATTTAAGCCTAGGTACCAACACCAAAGTACATAAATGTTGACCGGTTACACCGGAAAAAGGTCCGACCCACCGGAAAAACAAAGGGGGGGGGAACCTTGGCAAAGGGGGCGGGGAAATTTTTAGAAGACTCTCTATTTTTCCCCCTGAGGCCTTTTTGGGGAAAAAACAACACCCCCCCCCCGCCCTTTTTTTTTTTTTAAAATCCATTTTTTTATTTCCAAAACCCCAAAAAGAAAAAAAAAAAGGAAAAAAAAACCCGTTCCCAGAACAACCCCCCCCCCCCCCCCCCCCTCTCTTATTGTGCAAAATTTTAATTTTTGTGTGCAAAATTTTAAAAAATTGTGCATTTGCACAGGGTTTTGCACAAAAAAACCCTGATATATATATTTCTCATTTAACATGTGAAAAGTACCTTTCTTCCAAAAGTACCTTTATATTTTGTCTGTAATACTAAGTGAGAAATTCTTATATTTGAATAAAAATGCGCAACCGAATGTTTACAATATTCCTGTTTCTAGCCTATTGTTTTCATTATTGTTCCCATAGGCCTTTTCTACGAATGTATAAACTTTGTAAAAACATTGTGCAAATTATGGGTCGACTCCGAGACGGCGGGCTTAGCTGTATTTATGATCAGCGAGCTAGCTGGAAGTGGGTTTTTTTTTTGGTTTGTGATCCTTACGTCTTGATGCTCGCTCGCTCTCCTGCTCGCCGTCTCCTAGTCTTTGTGGTTTGTAAGTTGTAGTGTAGAAGTCCATATTAATCATTGTACAAGTCCTTTTTTTGTTGTTAATTAGTCCTTATAATTGTTTGAGAAGTCCTTTGAAGAGTCCTATCATCAATAGTAAAGTCACACATTTTAGATTCATTGTCTTAGTTGTGATTTCTGTCATTTCTGCCAAGTTAGGGATTTAGGTGTGACACTCCTAAGATGAAAGATCAAGATCAAGCAGTAAATTCTTGTCTTGTCTCCTGACAAAATTCCAGAGACGAAGGCAGCGTTTATTTAAAAAAATTGGACCAGTTTTCAGAGTGTGCTTTTTGGCTGGCAAGTTTGGGCGACTGCTTCGGGACGAGCTTCGGCGTGCCAAACTGGACTATTTGCAGGACTTTGACGATGTGCCCGCCGTCTCGCACGAAGACATCCTCTGTCTCCAGATTGCGGGGCTCTTGCACGATTTAGGTGCGTGCAAGCTGCAATCTCACTCTGTACGCTCGTGTAGACTTCAATCATATATAGACAGTCGGGAAAAAAAATCCACTTTGGAAACTTTTGGTCATATCCCAAGTAATACACAAAATTAAAAGTTTCTTTTTATTTTCTTATCAAGCCTTACCCTTAGCCGTAAAATGCAGCTAGAACGTTTTGGTATCATTTACATCATGGCAGAAATTTTGACCTAAAGTCATGGGAAAAAACCCAATTCGGGAAAACAAACATGCCACCGGCGATGTTGAGCATGTATATTATGATAAAGTACCACCTCCTCTTTCGAACGCACACACCAACTCGTTCGTATTTCTACCGGTTGGCCTACAGCAAGCTATCAAAGTTGGCCCCAAAATTCACATGGGGTCACTTAGTGAAATTTTGTCAAAAATCAAATTTTACTGAAATTGCACGCAGAGTCGCGTAATCGCTATAACAGTGCTATACAGTCGTTTTCTACCTATTTTAACAAGGTTTCATTCAGAAAACAAGCATTTTAATAGATTTAACATGCAAAATGTACTGAGTCAAGGGGTAATGTGGATAGTAGGCACTAAAAATCCATCATTGTGTCATAATATGACGTTAAAAAGCATTGATTCTTGTTTGAAACATCTAATCCCGTCATTTTGGGCTGTTTACGGCCAAATTTTGCAAAAAATGAGGGTATTCAAATTTTGAAACATTACCCGAACAGGTTTCGTTCCTCGCCAGAATTCCGGGTTTGTTAGTAATTTCTCATCATATGGGCACCCAACAAGACCGGTTTTGTGTTTCTATCACGTTTATTCATCGAATTACACAACTTGAAAAATTGGGTTTTTTTCCCCGACGTGGGTTTTTTTTCCCATGAAGTTGAGCCACTGTGGCTCAGCTGTGGTTCAGTGTGGCACTCAACATTTTTGCTTAATTTGTAGCCCTATAGGTGGCCTCCGTGGGATTTGAACATATTTGGATAAGTTTGTTTAGATGAGGAGTACCGATGGCTCAAAGTTGGCCAAATTTTTCAAGCTTCGTAGGTGAAACCAATGAAAATTTCGATTCCTCATAAAAATTGTAAACATGATCAGAATCAGTTCTAAACTCGTGTATGGAGTTGTTTAGAGGGTGTTTTATTGCACACAAAAATTGGTACCCATTGAACCACCCTAAGCTCAGAAACTGGGGTGGGTTTTTTTTCCCGACAAACGGGGTGGGTTTTTTTTCCCGATTGGCTATATAGACTGTGCGTCTTGTGGTATGTAAAACCATGGATTCTTCATTCTTCACAATTGTTGTTTGCATTGCAAAATGACGAGACATGTAAAAGAAGTTGCAAATTTTGCAATTGCACAATGCTGACTTTGTGCCTGTTGAATTTTATAACCTTATCTTAGCGTTAGTGGGGTAAAATTTGGCTTTTAAAATGTTGCACAACAGTAAAATGCACAGTCAAAAAGTATTTGGCACCGATTTTGCACATTTTCCAACATGATAAAAAAACTTCTGGTTCGCAATGTGAACTTCACAGTTCGTTAACAGTTTGCCAATCAATCTTAATAAGTAATGTCAGACATTAATGTGTCCCGATTGATGTTTATTGCTCATTTGCTAAGTACAGCTGTAGTCGTAGGCGTTAAAACCTAGCTGTAAATTACTAATTGTGTACTTAATAATATATACTTGCTCATCACTTACGGACGTTTCTGTTACTATTTAGTGAATAAGTAAGTGTAAATATTGAAATCTGATTCGCTAAATTCCGTTGCGTCACTGTTTCAGGTCACGGGCCCTGGTCGCATTTGTTCGACGGCTGGTTCTTGCCTTACTGTAAACCCAACTCCAAATGGAAGGTGAGAAAATGTCTAATTTCATCACATAAAAAGTCTCGCTTTTTTGTCACCACAGATTTAGTTACATTAGTTAGTTAGTTAGTTATAGTTATAGACATATTATATGCATAGTTCACTTTCACACATGTGTATTGTATAAAGTACTTCTAACTAAATAAAAACTACGAAAGCGTGACGTTAATAAAATTATTCTTTTTAAACGTAACTGTAATACTATACCGTAGCTATATTATAACATAATACATGTAACAGGGCCATATATACGTTTGGGGAGGGCTTCTTAAGCCTAATTTTGGGACCCTTCCCGCTTGTTGACCCCCCCCCCCCAAATAATCAAGGCTCGGGGGGGGGTGTACCAATAATTTAGGCAACATTGGGCAACAAAGCACTTTTTTTGAAAATATTTAAAATTGCTGAATTTATGGTATTTTGGTGGATCAATGTATTTATGGAGGAGTGCTTCCAAAATTTTGACCCCACCCCGTTACATGTACCTGATATGTACCAATTTATTTATTGTTTATTTTTATTTTTGTTTCTATTGTTATTTCCTTTTAGCACGAGGACGGATCGCTTGCCCTATTCGACCACATGCTTGAACGCTATCCAACAATTAAGCAGGAGCTGTTTCGCAATAATCTGAATTATCAGGACTTCCATTTTATCAAAGAGCTTATTCTGGGTCATCCGGTAGATTATGAGGTTAGTTTTTTTGGGATTATACAAGGATTATTACGATTAAATTGATTAGGTTATTTTTTTAACTTCTTAACTTTTTAACTGAAGTGATGGTGGCACCCAGGGGAATGATCTTTTTAACGACAGTTTTGATCATGCTGTTTGTGTTTGACCGAATATTTTGGTCACACCACCACCCTCTTTTTTTACCCCTTGCGGAACTTTTTTTATCCCCGGGACCAAATTGTTTCAGCTTGGGTCTTGAGTTCCCCCACCCTTCCAACTGCAATATGTTTGTGTTAAAAGCATGTATAATCATAAACCGACTAAATTTCTTAGTCAGTGTCAGACGCAGGGTTTTTTTCAAAAAATTTTGTGTGCATATTTGTGCAAAATTTTATTTTTTTTGTGCACACTGTTAATTCGTTTTTTTGCCTATATAAAAGAAAATACACGAGTTTTTATGCGTCTTGAGGTACGTACGTGTACAGTGGCGTGGCCGAAAAAAATTTCGAGGTAGGGGCATGACTTTTCGACTGTTTTAAAACGTGTGAAAATGCGCGTATAATTGTAATTTTAATGAAAAAATTGACATTCCCCATCCCCCCTGGCTACGCCCCTGCTAAACAGTGTATAAAGTCAATAAATGGTATAAATCTTCCCGTAAATGCATGAATAGATTTAAATTAAACACAAAACGAAGAAACACCGAGTCACAAAATTTCTAGGGGTCTGGCGGCGGCAGCCCCCAGAAAAAATATGTGGAAATTTTCTATTTTCAGGCCAAATTTGGTCAATTGGAGACGTATCGGACATTTTTTCGGCTGGACCGTCAAATCCAAAGGAGGCACCCTTGTGTAGATACTACATTGGTTCCAACAGACACACAAAAATCAAAAAGTCGGACAGGGGATTGCAAGGTTGCGTAAGCGTACCCTACATATGTTCCACAGATTTTTTTGCAGTATGGGAAACGTATGGAAAATTGCCGTCTCACTGGAACTCTGAGGGTATTTAATTTAAAATAATTTTAAAGTTTGCCGTAACCTACTGAACCATAGTAGCCAATACTACTATAAATGCCAAACACATCGTAAACGTCAGTGATGCCAGTTGACGCAGGGGTCATGGGGGCTGCAGCCCCCACAAATTTTTTTAGATTTTGCATTAAAAACAGTGCATTCTGCGCTAATTACAGGCCAGTCCGGCACTGTGCATTATTGTGCAAAATTTTAATTTTTGTGAGCAAAATAGAGGTGAGATCAGGGCCGGCTTTTTCGGCCCTCCCGGCCCGGCCCTGATGGAAATTTTGTTCGACCCGGCCCGGCCCTTATTGGGCGTCGACGTCGGCCAGCCCGGCCCGGCCCTGATCGGCCCCGATTTTCATTACTTGACAGTTCTATTGCCCTTGTCAGTTGAAGAACTTAGTGTGTTGCTTAAAGACTTATGCTACTGAATACCTACTTACTATAGCTAATTTTGTGAAAAGTTCATGATAAAAACAGTATATATCACCAGGGCGTACCCAGAAAAAAATTAGGGGGGATGACTTTTCGATGTTTTGTAATGGTTTAAAATGCATTTTTTAGTAATTGAACTCTTATAAGACGGTTTATAAAGGCAAGATCACTAAACGACAAAGTTGCGGGGGTCTGGGGGCGGTAGCCCCCGGAAAAAAATTTGCGATTTTTCAATTTTTAGACCGAATTCGGTCAACTGGAGACGTATCAATCAGAAATTTTTTCCGACAGATCAATTAAAACAAAAGATGGTAACGTCTCATCAAGACATGCTGTATAATGTACTCATGTATGCATGCATATAAATAGGCTTTGACGAAAAATAATAACGAAGAATAGTAAGCCACAGAGTCGCAGGACTCTGGGTGGGGCAGCCCCGACGAAAAATACAGGGAAACTTTTTTATTTTTAGGCAAAATTTGGTCAATTGGAGACGTATATATCAGAAATTTATTCCGGCTGGACCAAAAAACCAAAGGGGGAGGGACCCTGGAAAAACACAAACCTGATATATACATTTCAAACCAAAGAACGCAAACCGAAAAACACAAAACAAAAACTATTAGTATAACTAATATACTAATATTAACACACGGAGCAACATTGGAAAACATACGACAGCGACACACACAAGGAACACACCACACGAAAGGCTGCTACGCAGGCTGTGCCGTTAGCGTACATACGTACGTACGTGTTTGCTTCTGACAACAGTCAGGACAAGGTTGAAATCAGGGCCGGTCCGGGCCAAAATCAGGGCCGGGCCGGGCCGGGCCTCAGGGCCGTAAAGCTCATCTCTAGTGCAAAATTTTAAAAAAGTGTGCATTTGCACAGCGTTCTGCACAAAAAAATCGTGGTTAGACGACTAGGTTTTTCAGTTCACATGAAATGGATGTGAGTTAGTTATGCAATTCAGATAAAAGCTGATCTGATTCAGAAATTGCAGACCATCTGAATCGATTTAGACGTAAGAACAAGAGTTCTTTTTCAGACCAACGCCAAGTTGCCGTGTGAAAGCAAGGACGGACTGTATACGGTGCGCAATTGGCCCTTCAAGGGTCGCGGGCCGGACAAGGCGTTCCTCTACGAAATTGTGGCCAACGGACAAACGGGCATCGACGTGGACAAATTTGAATACCTCTGTCGCGACTCGGCCCAGCTGGGCATTCCGATCGGATTCAAATACGAACGCTATATGCAGTCGGCTAGCGTGCTGCGTAGCAATGTGGACGGACTCTGGCATATTTGCTTGCCGCAAAAGGTCTGATTTGGAAATATTGATGGCTAAATTATATGTTTCTAATCATACAGGTAACGGGGTCAAAATTTTTGGGGGGCTTCACCGGCCAAATTTTGGGGTCCCTCCCCCCCTGACCGTCACCGACCAAAAATACCTTTAAATTTTGCAAGATTTTCTCTAACAAGTGCCATTTTTACTAAATTTTGCCCAAATTTTCGGGACCCTCCCCCGCCCCCTCGATTTTTGGGGGTCCCCCTTCATCCCCGCCCCTCATACATGTATGTTTTGAACCTAAGGGGGGGAGGCTATGGTTTTAGGTGAATCTCTGAAACTTCTGAATCTTGTGTGCCGTTATCAGCTATGAACGATAGTTGATACTGCAGATATTATTATGTTTTATTTGAGAATTATTATTATCTGCAGTAGGTAGGGGCTACCGATAGAAAGCAGAACGACTCATTGTTACTTTGGAAAAAAAACTTTTTCGTTATTTCTGTCTCAATTTGGTCGAAATTCAGCATTCGTGTAATATTGCAGCATTGTATACATATTTAAAGTCAGACCAAAAGTTGCTGGGCCCTGAGACAAAAAGGAACACGCGATTTCATCCCCAAAAGAACGAACTGGAAGCATCAAGTGTACGACGAGTAGTCACAAAAATCACGCCACCTGTTTTATCTCAGCGTTCACCATTTTCTGGCCAGCCTTTAGTTTTCATTCCCTAGTACACGTCTTGTAGCGCTAATGCAGCAGGTTTCGTTGTTTGCAGGAACACCTGAACATCTACACCTTATTCGACGACAGGGCGCGTCTACATCGCACAGCCTATCAGCACAAAACATCCCTGGCTATTCTGGTCATGTGCGTCTGCAGTGGCCATTTCCTTCAATAGATTTTTACGCCCATTGGACTAATTATTGATTAATTGATTAATTAGTTAATTAATTGGCTTGATAACTATTAGTGATCGTTTAGGTAGCTTGCCACAACATGGTGTGCCAGTTTAATGGCCAAATGAAATTTATGGAATTCGCTAATTGCTTTCAAGCATTTTCTTTTTATCAGCACGTCCTTGAGTTCATTTTACCCACGCTAGTTATTGGTCATGCTTAAAAATTGCTATTTCTAGATCTCCAAACTAGCAATCTCAGACGGGTAGATTTTTAGTACGGCAGAGTATAGATTAAAGAAATTTAACATCTTGTCAAATTAGTAGGACTGTCTTCCCCCTAATCGACCAAAAATATTATATTCATTTTGCAAAATTTTCGAAATTTTTCCCACTTGTGCAGAGATTTTGGAAGATGGCTTTCATTTTTTGGATGGGGTTCTCCTCTACTCTCCCCCGTTTTTTAATCATACAATTTTTTACCAACAGTTTTTTTACAAATTTTACCGGGTGGACGGACATTAATTATGGCTTTTTAAGTATGGAATGTGTGAAAAGGGGAAAACTTTGTTTCAGGCTTGTTGAAGCTTTAACTTTGGCAGATTCCTACTTGAAATTCCGCGGATCAGACGGCATGTCAGTTTATTTAAGTATTATTATTATTTATTTATTTTTTTCTATTTTACTGCCTTAGCTTTTTTTAAACACGGTTCATTCATACTCGTCCTCAAGAACATAGACTAAAGCAAATACAAATTTTGCTGCAGTGGAAACGTAGCAGACTCGTTTAGCTAATTTGTCCGCTTTTGGCTTTTTTATGGCTTCGGGGCAATACGACGGGATCCAAGACAAGGACGAGTATGAAACGAGCTTTTGTTTCTTTGCGAAGTTTATCCCTTAGACAAAGATTTTGCTCAGGAGCTTACAAACTAAGGATAACAGTGCCTCTTGTGGTTGTTCACCCTTAGACCCTTATTTTCTCTGGGGGTCAAAACCGTGTCTCAAAAATGGGCTGGAAACATCAAATCGTGAAAATTTTGTAACTGCTTACAAAATGCTAACTGTAACTAGAAAATTTCTGCTAGTAACGGAGATGAGCACCGTACCTCAGCAGCCTTCCTTCGTTTGCCCTTCATGCCTTTACCTTTGAATGGAATATGAAATATTTGTAGCGATTACTCCCTGAGTGATTCGATCCGCAACCCCACGGCTTTCCTGCGAACGGACGACAGTCTTTTCTCCAGACTGCTCAACAGCTGTGATCCAGAGCTGGCCGAATCTCGTCGCCTATTGGAGCGAATCGAGTCACGTGACTTGTATAAATTTGTCACTGAAGTGATCATTTTGCCCAATCAGATAACAGTGAAGGCGGTTAGTTATTTTTTGGGAATTAAAAAACCAGTCAGAAAAATTTTGGAAAAATAGGTAGCTGTTTGTGGATGTTTATGGGTTGTGTGTTTATCCTACATTTTTTCGACGATTTTTTTTCAGTTGGTTCAGATTTGTTTAGCTGTCGCTGTAGCTAAAAAAAAGCAGAATTTGTTTAAAAATGCTTGGTGTATTAAGGCACTGCTGTGTAGATTTTATTTTATTTTATATAATTTATAAACATGAATAGCCAATGGCTGACGATTTTGAGTTTTACTATTTTTGAAATTATTGTATTTTGCAGTAAGTTGTTTTTTCTTTCAGGGAATTAATGGGGAAATTGCGAATGAGGTCCTGAATTTGCACGCTCAGTGTGATGGAGACTTTGCTGAAGTGGAATTGGAGCCACAAGATGTGATTGCTTTGGTAAACTGATATTGGTCAAGAGCATACATGTACACGGACGGGGTCTCAGTTTGGGGGGGGGGAGCTTTTCCCGACGTTTCGGGGGCATGAATTCACAACAACGCAAAAATTTGCGATTAAAAATTGAAAAAACCGAAAATGTAGATATTTAAAAAAATGTAGGGCTTATTTGTTAAGCATTTTTCAGCTATCTGAGCCAGCGTTTTTTTTTCGTTTTTGATAGTGTGCAAAATCTGTGCAAAATACTTTTTGACTGTGCATTTTACTTTTGTAGTGTGCAAATTCTGACTAGCCTATTTTAGCCCGCTACGCCAGAAAGAAGGTTAAAAAATTTCACAAGCACGAAGTCAACATTGCGCAATTGCAAAATTTGACTGAACCTTTTACATGTATCTTCATTACCAACATACATGGATGAGGAGGGGATGGGGGTAACCCCCTCTCAAAATCGAGGGCCGGTCGGAGAGGCCTACTAAAGTTTGACACTGTTACCACTGTAGTTGCGGAATTATTATGGCACCCACAGGGGCGTACCCAGAAATTTTGAAAGGGGGGGGGTTCAGCTAAAATTTTTAGCTGTGCTAGTTAGTGAAATATAGAAGTCACTAAATAGACCCCGGGGCCCGGATTCGGGGGTCTGGGGGCGGCAGCCCCCAGAAGCTGGAGCTTTCTTGAAATTTTTAAATAAGATTTGCATTGAAAATGAAAATTTAAGCAACACTTATCGAGAAACCAGAGTGAATGCATGTGGGAGTCTGGGGGCGTGGGGGCGTCAGCCCCCAGAAGCCAGATCTTTTTCAGAATTTTGAAATAAAATTTGCATTGAAAATGTGTCGTCCCAAGGCCGGTATTCATAAAAGTCGGGATCAAAAGCTCGGCTTTTTCCTGTTGCGCCACAGCACAACAGGTACCTTATACTTTGTTTGTATAGGATTTGCGAAATCTTTGAATAATGAATGAACATCCTTTCCTGATAGTTAGGGAAGGTTGATTCATTCCAATGTTTAATTACACCGAAAGAAAGGTAGGTAAAGTCAGTCGAATACAGTTACCTGCAGTGTCGTTGCCACTTCAGCTGATGAAATTGAAGCTTCAAAAAAACGGAGAAGGAATCGAACCGTCAGTCTTCAGATTATTAATCGGAAACTCTACTATCTGAGCTACCGATTTGTGATCGTCAAGTCTAAAACTAAAACCCTGGATAAAAAACCCGGCTTGCGCACAAGCTTGGATTTATATCTGAGCTTTTTTGTCAATCCAGGCTTGAAGCCTATGTAGCTCCACTTCCACTAGCTTTTCATTCGAGCTTTTTGGTATTCATGAAAAAATCAATAACATAATCACTGAAGCCGGGATTATGATCCGAGCTTCATTTTTATGAATACCGGAAGTGCATAAGCCCGGCTTTTTATACCAGCTTTTATGAATACCAAAAAGCTTGGAAAAAAAGCTGAGCTTGGTCTGATGAATACGAAAAGCCGGATAAAAGCCTGGCTTACACTTTTATGAATACCGATTTTTGTTTGTTTGTTTGTGTGTTTGTTTGTACCGATGCAAGACGCCCTAGTTATTTAAAAAATTTTAAGAACATAAATTTGCACAAAACTGCAATGTTTGCGACATCACATGGCAACTTGAGTGACTGTGGAGGTTCACGGCCCACGGGGGATTGCCCCCAGAAGCTGGAGCTAAAAATGTGCACAGTACTGTATGTCTGATGTGTCTGAAAATTTTCAAAGCCAATGGAAGACCGTCAAATCAGTATAAGCGTATTAAACTAGGAGATGCTGCATACCGTATATACTCACTCACACATACATAGAGGTTAATCAAAGACAATAACAAGAAACACAATAAGTTACTAAGTTGCAGGGGTCTGGGGGCGGCAGCCCCCAGAAAAAGTGGAGAAAATTTTGATTTTTAGGCCAAATTTGGTCAATTGGAGACGTATCGGAAATGTTTTCCGGCGAACCCGCAAAAACCAAAGGGGGACCCTTGTTGAATTTTTCTTATGAGTTGGCCAAAAGGGGGGGGTGCAGACCCCCTGAACCCCCCCCTGGGTACGCCCTTGGGAACCCAGGATATATATAGAAACATACATGGTAGCAAAGACGTAAATATGGCAATTCGGTGACGTTTCAAAACATTTTTTGAGCCGGGAAACAATAACCAAAGGAGTCACCCTTAAAACTAACGGAAAATTTTTTTTAAGCCATTGAGTATCAGGGGTCTGGGCGCGGCAGCCCACAGAAAAAAAATTGGAGAAAATTTTGATTTTTAGACCAAAATTGGTCATAAACGAATGGCGCTATTACGCACTATATAGTCAGAGGGGGTAAAAAAAATACGATCGAAAACATGGGGTAAAAAATACACCCCCCTCCAAGAAAAACCTCAACAGGTATATGCCTCTTGAATACATACAATGGAAGCACTACTAGTTCTACATTACTTAAACGTATTACCTAGTCATGATCTGTCGTTAGCTTATAATACGAAGCTGACGAAATCATGCACCCAAAATATGGCTCATTTTACAAGAGCCAACAAAATTTTCACAAGCTTCTCTTGTTGCGTGGTGTAGCTGTTTTCCGACACTAGCTGCGCATATGGCATATTCAACTACCCTTCTTGCAAACTATGAATGGTTCTTCTCTATTGGTACTGGTTGTCGCCTACGGGAGCCATATTTTTTTCACCGCCCATTTTTGGTCGATTTGTGGGGAAAAAAATACGGATACTTTTTGCGTTCATGTTGTGTTTTTAAACCAAAACAACTTCTTTTGCTTAAAAAAGTAAGCACAGGAAGGTGCTACGGCCTCCAAGTGTACTACGACCACCGACTGCTAACAGAGCGGTTCCAGCTACACTAGGGTGTTCAAATTATGAGCTCAGCTACATAAATACACATACAGACGCACATATGCCCAAGTTGCGAAACTGATGATAATATTGGTTATTCACTCCTTAAAATACAAAATCTGGGAACAATATGTTGTACAACACTATTTGAATATTGACAGCAATGAAGGGAAATTTAACTAATTTAAGACTACATTCAAGTATGCAAAAACAATCAAGCAGGGCGTCACTACAAATTTTAGCGTTCCGCGGTACAATTTTTACGTCAAATGATTCAGTTTACCGCAAAAAAATAATACGTAAACGGAAAAAAATTTCAAAACATTTTTCAAAAAGAGTGTAGTGTAAAAAGTAGTTGTGGTGTTCTTGGGGCTTTAATTTCAGTGGCCTTTTCTTTTATGTGCGAGTTTAATTAAAAAAATGAGTAAGTTCGAGTTGAGTTTCATAACGGTTGAAGCATTTTGGTCTGCGTTCCTGGGATGAGCCAGATTCGACCCGTATTTTTTTTCCCCGCGACCGTATTTTTTCCCCCAAAATGGGGGTAAAAAATACGTTTATTTTTCGATTTACATAAAATTAGTAATGCAGAGAGAAAAGTTTAATATGTGGTTTTGTAGAGCAACTCCGCGAGGTATTGTCGGAAAAAAGTTTGCCTGAGAAACGTAATCCAGGAAAGCAAAAAAACCTTGTACTCATATTTTGTATTTTTTTACCCCATACACCAGTGGCGTACCTGGCATATTTTTAGGCAAAGTTTTATGGGGGGGGGGGCGCGATGGGGGGGGCGTAGGCCAAAATGGGGGAGGGGCGCGCACCAATTTCACGATAAAACACTATTTTTACACGAAGAAATTGCAATTATGCGTTAAATGTTATGCTTTCATACGTTATTCTAGATATGCTATTACTAAATTTAGCATAAAAGGACCCAAAAACCCGACCAACACGACTTCGCTACAGCTAAAAAGTCGCAAAAAACGTTATTCCGGAAAAAATGTTCGGCTATGGGGGGGCACCCCATCTGAAATGGGGGGGGGGCTCAAAATGGGGGGGGGGGCGCGACCAAAATGGGGGGGGGGCCCCCCCCCCCCCCCCCCCCCCCCCCCAAAAATATGCCAGCGTACCCAGATAAAAATTTCGGCTGGGGTTGAGGAATGACTTGATTTCTTGTGATGGGTTAAAATGCAGTTTTTAGAGATTTTAACACTCATAAAAGGCCTTACAAACGCAAAATTACTAAACTACAAGGTTGCAGGGGTCGGGAGGCGGCAGCCCCCAGAAAAAAGTTGGCGACTTTTCCAATTTTTAGACTGAATTTGGTCAAATGGAAACGTATCAAAAATTTTTTCCAACAAAATTTACAACAAAAGATGGGATCGTCACATCAGACAGTGTATTACATAAGTAAATGCAGCATAATGTACTGTGTATACATGCATAGGCTTTGATGATTACTAAACCACAAGGTTGCAGGAGTCTGGGGGCGGCAGCCCTTAGAAAAAAATTGGGAAAAATTTTGATTTTTAGGCCAAATTTGGTGATTTGGAGACTTATCAGAAAATTTTTTCGGCCCGAATTCCCCCCATATTTTTTCGGCCCGAATTTCCCCCACGCCCCCTGGGTACGCCCGTGTTTGATGAAAGATAATAACAAAGAATATTAAGGCACAAAGTTGCAGGAGTCTGGGCCCTGGAAGCGGCAGCCTCCAGGAAACAATTTAGGCCAAATTTGGTGTATTGGAGTATGGAGATGTTATTGGAATTTTTTCCGGACTCGACGAAGACACATCGTGACCATATTAAGTGAAAAAAATTGCCAGGAGTTTCTTGAGAATTGTGTCTGAGTCAAAAAATTTGCAACCCGCATGAAAAAATTGTGTATTATAAAAATTATATATTATATATATATATATATATATATATATAAAAAAAAAAATATATATAGAATAGAATATATATATATATATATATATATATATATATATATATATATATATAATATATATAATATAGTAATATATATATATATATATATATATATATATATATATATATATATATATATATATATATATATATATATATATAGTAAATATTAAAGGGATAACGAATGCCTTACAAAACAGTATGTAATTAATTTGGGTTTATGTAAACATAACATAGACTTGTGCAGGGTAGAAAACTCGGAAATTTTTTGAAATTTCACTGTAAATTGGCTGACAGGAGACGTGCCAAAAAATTTTTTTGGGGACAGAACCGACAGGTGAGACTTTGTGGACAGACGACGTTGGACCGTTAATTCTTCTGAACTTGTAGGTTGTGCAAAGTTTGTGCAAAATAGTTTTGGACTGTGCAAATTACTTTTCAATTGTGCAAATGCACAGTATTTTGCACAAAAAAAACCCTGATCTGAGCAGATTTAGAGTTTTCAGGTATATACCTTTTTATTGCAGCTGGTGGAATAATTTTATCATTCTTGCTTGGCTGAAGGTGCATTTATTACAAAATACTGAATAATTATAATTTTCAGTTTTAAATTTGTCAAACTTTATTCTAATATTTTGTTTCTTTCAGGCAACCAGCATCACGTTTGGCAAGAAAACCCAAGATCCTGTATCTAGGCTGAATTTCTACAAAAAAGGCAGCACAGAGGTTTTCAAGATTTCGGCAAAATCTGGGGGACTTTTTGTGCCCCAGGATTTTTCGCAGAGCTGTGTTCGATTCTACTGCCGTTGTACTCGGGATGATCAGAAAATTGCCCGAATTCAGGAACTGGTGGAATTTTGGTGTCAGTCCAGGGGTCTGGGCAAGCCGCATGTAAGCTGGATTTTTTAGCAGCATTTTTATTGACTGGTTTTTTTATGAAAATATTTTTCTAAAGTCTGACAAAAAATAGTTGCACCACGTCTTTAGAAAACGAACCATGTGATTTTGTTACGAAAAGAGTAGATTTTGTAGACTATCAAGAGTACAGCGAGTAGTCGCAGAAGTCATGCTACTAGAATAAGTAAGTGGCGCATCTATTTCTTGTCAGACTTTAGTAGAGTAATCTAGGGGCCGTTAACACGGTTATCTCTTATCCCCTGCGCTTTGTAACCACCGTAGAGCCCTCACGCATCCACAAGAAATTGAGGGTTGGGATGGTTTTAAAATAATACGTCAAAAAGTGATTAAAACGGGTTTATTTTCAAAAATTTGGCAATTTCTGTTGTTATTTGGTCAATCAGGCAGGTTTGCAATCTCAAACTTTGCCTAGAGGACCCATTCCAAGTTGTGGATGACCGTACATATGGTTGGAGAAGCGGCTCACTTTTTCTACTTTTTTCTACTGTACTTTTCTGAGGAACTCTTATGTACTCTTGGTATAAGTGTAGGTTAATGATATTACATTGTGCTTTCTGTTTTTCTGTTGCTGGTTCAATATGTTAATATGAGCAAGAGTACATAATAGGAAGCACAGATGTACATGGGGGGGTCTGGGGGGCAAGCCCCCCCCCAGATTTGAAATTCCGGGACAACCCCCGCCCCCCCCCCCAGATTTGACCCATCGGGACAAGCCTCCCTCCTTGGTGCTGAAAAAAGGTGCCCGAAAACTCAACAATTGCCTCAGATCGCTGTAAAACGCCTCAAAAAATGTTGAAAAAGCGAAAAAATTGCTAAAACTATCCAAATTTTGCGAAAAATTTCCCATTTTTAGGCAAAAATTGGAAATTTTTGCATTGTTGTCAGTTCAAGCCCTTAAAAAAGGGCCAAGCCCCCCCCCCCCTAGACCGAGACTCCGTGTACATGTATGATAGGAAGAGTATGACACTCCTCTTGCCCTGGGGCTTGCTTGAAAAAGCGTACATAAACGGGCTATTTGGCGCTCCGCATCGAACGTACCTCATGGCATACTTAATAACAGGGATAGTGTCATAGTCTCCTATTATGCACTCTTGATAGGGTTATTATCATACTGTAAAATGGATTTGGTAAGGCATAAAATTATGTGTAATGGAGATTACAGAGGTAAAAAGCCAGCTGGAAAACTATCCTAAGGTTTTGTGTTTTTTTGCAGAGCATGAGAGATTACCTAAGTCCCGTGAAAAAACGACTGAGTCAAGAAGTCACCAGATGATTAATATTACGGTGTTTTTTATTGTTTTGCTTTGCTTAGGCACTTTGTGTTGCCTTGTTACCTTGCCTTTTTTTTCTATAGATATTGTGCAACTTTGTTTTGCCAACTAAACTGATGACATCTTCGAATAGTATAGCCACAATATCATACCATGTATTTATTGTACATTACGCTCATAGATGTACATAGAATATGTGCATGGGGGGAAGGGGGTGGATAATTCAAACTTTACCCACCTGCCCCCCTCTGAGGGTCAAAAAAGTGCCAGAAAAATACGAGTTACAGTCCCTACTTTTCTATAAAAATCTAATGTGGTGTTTTAAGTGTTATAATTGTTAAATTATATATTGCTCAATTAGTGTGAATAAGGTTATTATATCTGTATGTAAGTTTTATCAGTCATACTTACAGCCCTACGTCCGTTCAGTCGACAAAATCACAAAAATTTAAGTCTCGCGGTGTGATAATTTTATCATTATTTTTGTCGAGTGATTTTTCTTTCGTAATCTTGAGAATGAGAGCTCATGCAAAAATTTAGATATTCGGATTAACTCTACCTTATGTGCAAAGACAATTAAAAACTACAATAAATCAAATCTGATTTTGGATTACGCCATCGGCCGTTTGAAAAGGTATACGGCTGTCAGTATCAATTGACTATAATAAAGTCTGACAAAAAAGGTGCGCCACTTCCTTATTTTAGTGGCATGACTTCTGCGACTACTTGCTGTACGCTTGATAGTCAAAATCTGTTCTTTTCGTAACCAAATCACATGGTTCGTTTTCTGAAATGGTGCACCTATTTTTTGTCAGACTTTAGTTAACTCATCCATTAGTCTTCTGTTTCTAAGTCCTCGGTGTTAGCTAATCTTCGTCTAGTCCTTCAATTGTTGGTTTTTATGGTTTGCTTATGTTGTATTTATGTTCACTTTGTGTAATCTGTATTAATATACGATTTGGTCAATAAGTTTCAAAAAAAGCCGAAATTGTCTTCTATTTGTTGTCTGCCAATTTACTGTTTCTTTGATTAAATATTCGATGGGATAACAGTTTAGTTAGAAATTAGAATTTGAAGTTAAAAATTAGAAGTTAGGAATTAGAAAAGAACTCAGGTCACTCAATTAGCTAGTTTTGGCTCAAGCCTCAAACAGACGAAACTAATCGTACGTGGAACTAGGGTGATAAATATAAATAAGAAATATATAATAAATAAATGGGTCCGAAATAGCAGTCATTTATCTAGGTATTATTTTTCACTTGTATCCTAAATTTAAGCGTAAACGTTTTTTATTTAAAAAATCGAAAATTGGTGTATTGATGGAACTAGTATGGTATGTAGGTCGAACAAAAGATACTCAATTTTCTACTATGCACTGTAATATGCTTTTTGTTGGTATTTCTTGTTCATTTGTTTACACGTTCTTTATTGTTTCGTATTTTGATATTTTAGTATTGATTATTCTAGCATTAAACGTTTTCTACTATGTGTGAAGCCTTACGGTGTGAAGAATTAGGGTTCGATTTTTACTTACAGCCCTATGTCTATTCAGACAGTAAAAGTTGGACACCGCCAAATTGAAAGATTATTAAAGGTTAGGTTTCGAGAATGGAGTGGGCATAAATCTGTGTGTGTACATCGATCATGATATATAGGTAGCGTTCCCCAGCTATATTGTTGGCGACGTAGTTTGAACCTCGACGGTCCCTATGCTTCGTTACGTATGTTAACGGAACAAATTTGCATAGTTTTGGTGCCAATGGACTCCTGTGATTTCAGTAGTGGTAGGTAGGTAAGGCAAAACCTGGGACCTGTTGCTCAACTTTACAAGTCTTACAACTGTAACAATTGTAAGTAAAAAATCTGGTGATTCGTAATGAATTTATATGATGAATTCGTAACGAATCACCTGATTTTGCACTTACAATTGTTACAATTGTAAGACTTGTAAAGTTGAGCAACAGGCCCCTGGCTGCATTTTTTTACTTGACAATTTTTTTTGTTGGAGGGATCATAAAGGTCAGTACTAGGCATGGGCACGTTTACAAAAATCTGTAAACGTTTAAACGCTCGCGTTTACAGATGAGATAACGCGTTTAAACGCGCTTTTCGGTTGTAAACGTTTTTTGACCGTTTAAACGTAAACGCGTTTAAACATTTCACCGCGTTTAAACGGTTAAATATGTGAATGTTTAAACGGTTAAACAAGTGAGCGTTTAAACGATTATACATGTAAGCGTTTAAACGTTTAAAAGTTTAACCGCGTTTAAACTGACTAAACGTTAAACGGTTCGAAAACCGCGTTTTTTTGAACCCTTAAAGGTTTGAACGGTTCCAAACCTTTTAAACGTTTCAACGCGTTTAAACGGTTCAAACCGTTTAAGCGTGCCCATGCCTAGTCAGTGCAAATCCACAGAGCTTAATACTTTCATTTTTACGCGGCGGCTCGGCCTCAGCCGCCGCGTATATACTATAGTACAAACGCTCAATTTGCATGTATCTCTGGTGTCTGTGTTAATTGGAACTGTACAATCGGGTAGGTCCCAAAAATACACTAGATGTGTGGGTGTGTTTGTGCTGTGTGTGTAGTTATATTGGCATCATCGCTGATGAATAGTGATAGCAACAATAGCCGATAGCCTAAAGAATACGTATATTGTTTCTTTCAAACATTGGAGCGAGCGTCAGTCTGCAATTACAACACATGTGTCGTGTGCAGACTAGTACTTCAGTGTTAAATTACCTATTTTACCAGCGTCGTAAACTTTTAATGAATTAGAAATACTATAGTTAAGAAAATAAAGAAAATGACAAACAGCATTGAGTGAACCACTACAAAATAGAAAGGCTGGCTAAATCATAAAATCAAGTAATTTCGGAAGTCATCACGAATCAGAAAGACATTATGAAACAGTTTGAATCAGAAAAGCCCGGTTCATACTCGTTCTTTTCCTTTTCCCTATCGTTTTGTCCTTAGGCGATTCCAAGAAAACGGCCTGGCCAAATAAGCCAACTTTTCACATGAATAAAGCTTGGGTCACTTGCAAATCGTATGTAAAAAATTCGCCAGAACGCTTGTGTCAATTATTCACAGTAGCTGACCAAAATTTGTCCTTGTCCCTGTCCCTGTGTCCTTAAGGACAAGTATGAACCGGGCTAAAGACTTACTAAAAGAGATTAATATTGCAAAATCTGTCAGATAAAGTAAAAGTTTGCTTTTGTTCTTGCTGTAAAAAGTAGCTTGTACGAAGCTGAATACTTCCGACCTATTGGGATTGACAATGCACAGCAATTAAATTTTTTTGTCTTATTTTTGAATCATGTAAGATGCATTTATTGCGTCGCATTTCATGCTCGTAAATGTTTGTTAATGGTCAGATAAAAACCACTGATCGGCTGATCTAGAATAAAATTCCCAAAACCGGAACATTGATAGTACCAAGAGTACATAACAAGAAGAGTATGACACTCTCCCTATTATGGCTTGGGGTTTACGTCCAGTGCGGAGCGCAAAATAGCCAATTTATGCGGTTTTGAGGAGGGCACCCCCTTATTTCAAGACATAGTACTTGATGAATGTATTAAAAAGGCTTATTATGAAAGAGTTTTGTATAAAGCCATTAGTTTTCATTTTAAAAAACTCACATATTCTCAAGGCAAGATTTAGCTAGAAAAGCATGATGCAGCTTAACATGTTGAAATATTGACTCTAAAAAACATTGGTGCCGCGTTTTATATTCGAAGAATATCATCGGCAGATAAACGCAAGTTTCAACTAAATCTATCTAAATTTAGTAGGACTTTACTCGCAGAACGTGCTTGTTTCCTGTTGGGCCACAGCCCAACAGGTCTTTAATTTTGATTTTGGCATCTCAACACACTGCTAGCGTTAAAATGCTTATGTGCGGGGTGTGTTTTACACGTCTCTACCGTACATTTGCATCTGTCACTACTTAAGGTGGTAGTTGCGTTTCCGTGGTTTTTGTGATTTCTATGTAAACTTTGCGCCACCAGTACTCAAGTTATAAGTGACGCCTGAGCATAAATTTTTGGGACAGTACTGTAAAGGTCAAAATCCCCAGGCATGTCTCTCACTTTTTCGAAATTTTACCTGTGGACATTTTTAGAGGGTTTTAATTACAAGAAAATATCTTAAATTTTCGGTGCGTTTGCTTTTTAGCTATTTTCTCAGTAAATTGACTAGTTATTAAAAAAGTGGGGGACATGCCTGGGGATTTTAAACATGTCAAAAACCTTACCAACTTTCAGCCCCAACAGGTAATTGTATGATTCAGAGCTGTGGCGCAAACTTTTTGTAAAAAAATGTAATATTTTGGAAAGGACCTTTCTTTAGTCGCTTATACTGGAAACAAAATCACAGGTTAAATTTTAATGCACGGCATACATTTAGGAAAGATATTGTTCTACCTAATGCAAAAGACCGCTTGTGATTTGAATTTGTAAACGCTGAGCTACGGCTTTTCAAAAAAACACCTAAAAACGCAATTACCCCCTTAAATGCCTTGTATTTTCACTTGTCTTCTTACGTTAGGCTCGATTCATACTTCTATACGGACATTGGGACATACGGGCAAACGGACGAACGGACATTCGGACAAAATGAACGGCAGAACGGCCGTTTGATTCATACTTTCGTCCGTTCAGCCGTGTGCCCGTTTGCCCTTCAGCCGTATGTCCGTTCATCCGTACTAAACGGCATATTTTCTCTTTGTCCGTATGTTTGGCAAAGTTGAATACAGTTCAACTCTGCCCGAAATTGTAGGGCATACGGACAAACGGACATATGTCTCAAAAGTATGAATCGCACCTTTGTCCGTATGCCCGTACATCCGTAGGGTCCGTACGTCCCAATGTCCGTTTGCCCTAAGAAGTATGAATTGATAAAACAGACGAACCGTGCTTTGTCCGTGTGCCCTATGTCCGTTTGTCCGTTGGCCCTATTGAAGTATGAATCGACCCTTATTAGATGTTCAGGCATGGTAGGCGAAAATGCAAAACTAAACAAGCCCAATCTGAGGCAAAATCTTCAGTAAGTATGAAGCACGACTTTTTAAGTAAACTGACCACAGGTCAATTAAAACCTGTTGTGCAGTTAGGCTAAACATTTTCCAGCATTAACCTTATTCCTCGCTTTGTCAAGGTAAGCACGGCTACTGCAGCCAGCCATTTACATTTACTGTGATTTGTGCGTAAATAGCATATATTGGCATATTTTGTAAAAGCTTTTAGACAACTTTAGTTTCAACACTGTATAAATACTATACACTATACAGTCGATATCATTTCTATCAAAGCCAATCAGCTGTTTGCAAAAATTCTGCGAAGCACTTCACGACATGTGTTTTGGTCTGCGCACTGCGCAGCCAAATATCGCAAGTAAAATGTTCCTTATGGCTGCCATCGACATTGTATCATAAAGCAGACTGCAGACAACAGTAATGTGACAGCCGCTGTCTTACTCTGATACATGAGCATAAATACATAAATACATACATACATAAACAAACCCACACAAACACTATGCTGGCAAATACTGCTGAAAAAGTTTGCTGCAGACGCGCAGCCTCTCTAAAGAATGAACTAAACACACGCACTGACCATGCAAACTAGTATAATTTGACCGGCCCAAGTGTAGTGTCCTACATGGCCAAATTTGGCCAACTTAATCAGTTGATGTATATACATAGTTAGTTAGTTTTGTTTCGAAGAATTGTTAACTGTTCTGCCTAAATGTGGGATAATGAGAAACAAATAAATCTGAAAAGACATTAAAATTTATTTTAAAAAACTTTTGAGGGCACATCCGGGGGCACACCGTCCTGGTCTTGTGCTATTAAAAATGGTCAAGTTGGCCAGCTGACTTGGCCAACTTGGCCAACTTCAATGGCTAACTTGGCCAAATTATGTTGGCCAACTTGGCCAACTTAAAAATGGCAAACTTGGCCAACTTCAGTTGGCCAACTTGGCCAACTTAAGTTGGCCAACTTGGCCAACTTAAGTTGGCCAACTCAACTTGGCCAACTTGGCCAACTTAAGTTGGCCAACTCAACTTGGCCAACTTGGCCAACTTAAGTTGGCCAAATCAACTTGGCCAACTTGGCCAACTTAAGTTGGCCAACTCAACTTGGCCAACTTGGCCAACTTAAGTTAGTTAGTCAGTTAATGAAAATGAAAATTTAAAATGTAAACTTCGAGATTTGAACTTGACTTTATTTCAAATAGTGAAAGTATCGGATGTTCAAGTTGGCTAACTTGGCCAACTTCTGTTGGCCAACTTGGCCAACTTGAACATCCGATACTTTCACTATTTGAAATAAAGTCAAGTTCAAATCTCGAAGTTTACATTTTAAATTTTCATTTTCATTAACTGACTGACTTGAAAAAACTTAAGTTGGCCAAGTTGGCCAAGTTGAGTTGGCCAACTTTAGTTGGCCAAGTTGGCCCAGTTGAGTTGGCCAACTTAAGTTGGCCAAGTTGGCCAAGTTGAGCTGGCCAACTTAAGTTGGCCAAGTTGGCCAAGTTGAGTTGGCCAACTTAAGTTGGCCAAGTTGGCCAAGTTGAGTTGGCCAACTTAAGTTGGCCAAGTTGGCCAAGTTGAGTTGGCCAACTTAAGTTGGCCAAGTTGGCCATTTAAGTTGGCCAAGTTGGCAAATTTGCAACAAAGTTAACAGTGTAGGACACTACACTTGGGCCACATTTTGACCAAGCAAAAGTTTACTGCAAAAGTAGTTCAGTGAGTGAGAAGTTAAAAGGGTGAACGTTTGACAACATTAGGCCTGTTGCGCAGTAAAAACTAATAGCAGACAAAAAGTATGTAATAGGAAAAGCATGACACTCGTCATCTTAGGCCTTGGGACGGTCGTCCATTGGGAGGTCTAGTAAAAAAGGGCAACTATTGGGCAAAAGGTGCAAAAAATTGCCAATTAAACAGTTAAAAATTAAAGCCTGAATTTTAAAAATTTGCCGGAACATGGGATCGAACCAGGTACCGTTAAATCTTTAGTCTAACGCTCTGTCAACTGAGCTATACCGGCTTACACTGTGTTGCTTAAAAGTCTGTGACAATCGATGATTGATAAATACTAGCGAACTGTGACTATTGATGATTGATAAAGATGTACCAGCGTAACATTCGTTTGATGTGTGTGTGATTTACAATACAAGAATATTGTGCTGTGCTGGTATATGCATATAACTGCTTGTATATTGCATATAACAGATCAACAGCATGTTGACACTTGACAGACACCGCACAAGTCAACAGGCAAGAGCAAACACACGCACACACTCAAACCTAGCTATTCCAGCAGGTAACTGTCTACTTGCAAAGATTCTGCAATTCCTATACAAACCAAGTATAAACTACCTGTTGCGCTGTGGCGCAACAGGAAAAAATCAAAATTAAAGACCTTGTGCTGTGGCACAACAGGAAAAAACAATGATGCACTAGGAATCGAAGCAGTGACCTCATGGTTACAAACCTGGCACACTAACCACTCAACGACTCAGATTCCTAAAAACTAATGCTTTTACATCAATGTAAAACTTATTACTTCTATTCGAATGTATGCGAGTGCTGACAGTGTTACCTGCTTCAAAAGTGACGCAAAAACAGACCGAGTTGAAATCGAAAATTTTTCAATAAAAATGGCTGCAGCGCAGAGTACACATGCAGTGATTAAACTTCACTATTTAAAACCTTTTTACTGAGATTTTGCAGTTTTGGCCGCTGCAAAATTATACGCTGTCTACAAGAACTTATGTAACTGACCTAACAGGTTTACAATGGCCTCTGGCCAATGTACTTGAAAGTGTATGCTTTATACTTACTGAAAATTTTGCCGCAGATTGGGCTTGTTATCCAATAGGTTTGTCTATATATTCTCGGATAGATAGTCCATGCTTAGTAGCGCAGTTATATTGATATCCAAAAAAATTTTCAGATTATCAAAACGTAACAGTTGTATCGTACGATTATTTGTCGAATGTTCCACATGCGATTAGCTGCATCGTTTTTTAAGTTGTTGTGCCTTTTGGTGCTAGCAGCATTTTTTGTTGCTTTCACCATTTACATAAGACCAAGTTGTGATGCAAATTGCTGGCAAAATTCTGCTCTGAAAGCCAGATGGATTTCCAAAATTCCAAAAAACAAACTTGTTACATATTTTGAAGCTTTTGACAGCATTATTTTTCCACGCTGGAATGGATTTTTCGGCCCATATTTTAATCGACCGTTGGTGGATCGAAAACGGAAGCTACTGTTTTGCTGGCTGCAAAAAAATGGCTGTACTCAGGTATTTTTTGTTTTTTTGCAAGCATCACGATTTCTTAAGTCATACTTAGACATTCTTAAATCTTACCCCAATATTTTAGAACTTGACCATTTTCACTTTAGATTTCTCAATTCAAATTTTCGAAAGGTAAAAAGTAAAAACTATCCTCAGTGGAGTAAAATTTAATTCCAGATCAGTGCTGTGAATGGAAAGCCTGCTACTTGTTCTTAAAACGTAGGAATAGGGACAAGTACAATTTTGGGCCAGGTGCGACTTTGACAACATAGATTTGTCTAATTCTCGACCAACTAAAAACACTTGACCCCAGCTTTTACCGTGCAAAAGCTTGGTTCATTTGGCTATCAAGTTTTCTTGAAACTGGTCAAGGAAAACTTGACAGAGACAAGTACGTATACGGACGAGTATGAACCAGGCTTTGTCTAAATTAGACATAGAGTAAAACAATTCAGATTTTGGACATGTTCATATCAGTAATTAGTTTAGCAGGATACTCTCTCTACATTTTGTTCTTTCCGTAAGTTCAAAAAACACAAATTAGTCGAAACGTAGATTGTACTAAGGATAAACACAATCTTTTCTTTCCAGATCAAAGCTATGTTTCGACGCCAGCAGACAAATTACAACGGGACTGAAGGTCTCACTCAAAAAGACCACAATTTAGTCCACAAAGTGCCAAAAGTAAGATTTACTTATTAATTTAACAACAAATCTTAATAGCTACTTAATACTCAATATAATGGCGACTTGAGCGGGTAGTGCCGCAAATGCACGCAAAAACAAACTTTGCATGTCTGTAAATCTTGTTGTTAAGTGAAATGTTAGAAACTGTTCTTTCCTTATTTTGAAGATCTATATTTTACTAACATCTAGAGTAATGGGAACTAATGGGAAATGAAAAATATCGAAATTTTGTCAAAACTCACATTCTTCAGAAAAAAATGAAAGTTTTGCGTTTATGTGGGTTCAAGTCCCCCAAACGTCGGGACACGAAGCACCCCTTAAAATGTCAAAAAATCCGTGACAAGCCCCCTCAGACTGAAGCCTCGTGTACATGAAAGTATATAAGTCTGTATCTAAACCAAACCTAAAGTCTCAAACCTAAAAAAAAGTGTAAAACCTAGCTGTAAATGTTTTTCTCATTTTAGCGCGGTCAGCCTGACTTAGAATATTACAGAGAGGAGAGTCACAGTTTTATCTGGGACGACACGAAATGGCACCGTTGGTCGCTGCTGCGGGATCCCTTTGAGAGATTCGTGTCCGGATGGGTGGACAAGTGTTTTCATTTTGCCGACAAATATGAACCCTTATTCAGAGTTGCGTATCCGAATTTCGAGTTTTCTAAAGTTTGCTTTGGATGCAAAAAGAACTTGACGTAAGAATATAAAATGAAAAAATATAAGAAAATGGAAATTTTGTTCTCTATAGGCGTAGCTACTTTGCTTCTTTTTTTCATCTTTACACCCGGTTTAAACTGAGCTTTTTAGTCGTTCTAGACAAACCTAGGTCCTTTTTCCAGAACAGGCTTGTTTTCACTAGCTATTTTTTCTTTTTTGCATTATTGTGTATATTCACTCTTTCAGGTGTTTTGTGTCCAAGCTGCAATACCATCTACGGTCAATCACAGGCAACCCTGCCTATTCTATCACTTGGAACGTGGATCATTTTTTCCCGCAGTACTGGTCTTGCATGTTCGGCAATCACTTCGATCGGTACACCCAAATTTTCAATATGAGTCACTCCGGATTTAAAAAAACAATTCAGCAGGCGTTTTTGGAGATCGGTTGGCCTCGAGATCAGGTGCTCTCAGGATGGGGTTTTGATCGCAACCAATCGATATACAACCAGAAACCACTACACGCCGCTGTCGCAGAAGATTTAGAACCGATTTGGGCGGCGATTAAAACCGATATTTTTATGACAGATACCATTTTTCGCGCCTATTTCATCGATTATATTGCTTTCCAGTTCCCATTGCCGCGATGGGTTGAAAATCTCTGCAATGACGTGAAAAATGAAATGTATTTTGTGTGTAAATGGTTAAATGAATAAAAACTACACCGCATCAAGCTTTTCATTAATGAGTCTACTGTAGAAAGATATAAGTAGACTGTAGACTGACCCCAAGTAATTACCAAACAACTGCCGTACCGATGGTAGATGTTGCAGATTTTTGCAGAAACTAAGTTGAGTGCAAGTCCAACGCGTGTACCTATCACAATAATGTGTTGTAATTTCACAAAATTATTTTGAATTATCCTTAATCTTGTTCTTGAGGATAGGTATGAAGTGGTTGTATTGGAGCTTTTAAAAAAACAAGTGCTAAAATGTCCTAATGGCGTGAAAACAATTACTAGTGTTCATAGTGAAAATATTAGTGTTCATTGTGGAGTTAGGTACTAAAAATTTGATATCCCACTCAGATTTATATATTGAATCATTTTATTCTGGCAAATTCAATACATGATGATATGAAAATCGCCAAAACAACGTCATTATTTAAAAGGTGATCCAACATGCAAAATGCAAAAGGAATTATCGACTAATTTCTATTTTACTGGTTATAGCAAAATGCTTTGACAGTTGATTGCTTCCACAAGTTGACGCTGATTTTTAGCCATTTTTCTTGTCGCCTCCAGGGCGATGACACCAGCGTTTACAATTCAGGTCCTAATTCTACAGGTATTGTGGCGAAGTTCGCCAATAATAATTATTCCTCATGAAATAATAGTGAACGCCAAAAGCTTTAACTGTATTAAGAAAAGCCACAAAGATATTCTATAATATGGCCATAAATATATTTTAATTGTCACAAAATGTGAACATTAAATAGACACAGGAACCACAACACAATTATCACAAAACAATTATCACAAATCAATTAAGTAGCAAAACTTTTCAGACATAAAAAGTTACACAAAACTTTTTGCAGACTTACCATGAACCACAGTTAATTTATTTATATCTTCGCAACAAGTTTATTTGTATTTTGGGCTATAAATTTAAACAGGTTTTTTAGCATTATGTTGTTGCAGGCTATTTTGCCAAAATAAAAATTTTACAGACTTTATTACCTACTAATTATTTTTTTCTGAAAGGGTGTGCATAATGTTCTGTTTTTTATTTCTGAGAAGCTGAACCAGGCTGTGAGTGTCAGTATTTAGAGAAAAATTGTTAAGGACACCTGGGATATCATACAATTCAAATGTTATTTTCGATTTAAGTTTAAACTTTAGAGCAAAATATTATCGCTTACTTCCGATCCCGCAAGTGATGTACACTCACAAATTGACCAATACTTAAAAAATACTATTAAATCAATAAAATTAGCTACATAGTAGCTTTAGCAAAAGTTATAAGTATTTAATTGCTGCGCCTGTGGCTTTTTTAAAATTTCCCAGAAGTAACAGTTTCCATACTTTAATGTTTCTGACTTGCTGCAGTATTTTTTGTGCTAGCTATTGATGACTGCATTTTTCCTTTTGTTTTAGATTTTAGGCCAATTTTCTCTCGGATAACAGAAGAAAACATAATATAGAAAAACGGTGTTATGCCGCTGTTTAAATTGGCGCATAAATGCATCACCAAACCTGCATATAGTCGCCCTACCTTTGCGTGTTGCACAATATGGAAACCAACGTTCCAAACAACTAAGCAAGCAGAAATGCCCAAAAACTGCTTCATTAGAGCTCTTTCTCTCTTAAAATTTTCGTACGTTTGACTATCTCCAGTATTAATTTTCTTCATTTGATACTTGTATTTAATTAAAGTTACAATATAAATGATGGCGATAGTACCTTTGATTCCAGTAGAAATGAACCCTTGAAAAATCATTGCCTCTTTAGCGCAATATCCTGTATTGCATGAGTAAGACCAAGCCCAACCTATAAACTGTACAAAACAGCTGCAATACAACATGGTAGAACAGTAGAAACAGCTTATGCCAAAAGGTCCAATAATAGCACAAGAAACCGCAAACCGCGTCGATAATGTGCGGAACATAGAGCCTTGAGAAACGGCAAAAAACCGGTTGACTGCGACGCAGAAACAGAGGGGTTTCATAGCATAGGCAGCCAACATACGGGTAAAACCGAAAAACACATGATACCACACAGGGAAAAAACGCGGACCAAACATCGCCGTTGGTAAGGAGTAGACATATTCGCCGCAAATAATCAGAAGGTCAATGAAAGCCAACGCGTGAACGTACATGTAGAACGGACTCTCAAAATCAGACTTGTATTTGTACATCACTCGGAGAACCACCCCATAGCAGACCACACCGGCCGTGCAGACGAACAATATGGTGAGGAGAGAAACGGCAAGTCGCAGCTCGAAAGCAGGCTGGTACTCTGTTTTCACCAGAAACCTAAGCCAAATCTCACGAGTTCTGTCCGTTACGTTACTGATGTTAGCCATTATATTATGAAATAGGATTACACAAATCTGAAATATGGTGATAAAATCAATACCACATAATGAAATAGCAAAAAACTGTGTGATACTGGCAATTCGATAAATTTTATGTTTCAGAGATGCGGAAAGCAATACGTAATATTATAGTTTTGAAACAATTACATACCATAAACCTTAAGCTAGTGTCAATTGGAGCGGTGACTCAAGTTATTCATTTGTTGTAAATGAGAATTAGCGCCTATGAGACTCGGGGCCTGTGGTGTAGTGGTTAGCATGCTTGACTTCGAAGCAGGTGGCATGGGTTTGATTCGCCGGAGCCTCAATTTCTTTCATTCTTTCTAATGTGGGGCCTCCACCTTTCTTTCAACATATTAAGTTAAACAGAAAATTAAGTACTCTCCAAGGGTGTTTTTGAAACTAGCAGAGTGAATTTTAACGTCAAAAACAATCACTAATTATTTGAAATAAAATTGATATTTGTCACACGCTTAAGTT
>JASANF010014879.1:0-111604 GCA_030248245.1 Trissonchulus sp. WLG1_4
AGTTACAAAAATATTACAAAAAAATGACAAAAAAGTTACAAAAAAATTACAAAAAAATGACAAAAAAGTTACAAAAAAATTACAAAACGTTGAAAAGCAAATATTTCAAAAAATCGAAAAAAATTAAAAATACAGCTGTTTCAAGGTCAGGATGCCTTTTTTATGTCTTGAAATGTGTTTTTGCCAACTTTGAAGCAAAAAAATAAAATTTTTAAAAATTACAAAAAAATTACAAAAAAAATGACAAAAAAATTACAAAAAAGTTACAAAAAAATTACAAAAAAGTTACAAAAAAATTACAAAACCCGTTTTGTAATATTTTTGTAACTTTTTTGTAACTTTTTTGTAATCAGATTTTTTCCTGTGAGTGTCGCGAAAGCAGTTTTGCTCATAGGTTGCAAAAAGAGATCTTTTTGCTTTGAACTTGTACGTGCATTGAGAAACTAGTCCAATGCTATACTGTGTTAAATAAGTACTGCCAGACAGTAGACTACCAATATCTACCAATATCTTGAACCAATCACCGATTGTAAGCCAGACATCACACAATAAGGACATGAAAATTCAAAAAATTCAGCCAGATATCAGATTGGCCAGCTTGTGAAGCACACATAACGTGTCAACGCACAGGTTTTTACAATAAATAAGAAAAAAGAAAAATAAAGGTTCGTTTTTCTTTTGATTTTAAAATAAGCGTCTAAATTATTCACAATTTATCATTATTGCTGTGAGTACTTCACTGTTTACGCACAGTTCAGGCTCGATTCATACTTACAGCCGTATGTCCGTTCAGCCGACAAAATGACGAAATAATGACGTCACATGCGCTGGCTGATCCACTGCACTAGGCTGCTAGTGACGTCATTCTGCAGGCTGAACGTACATACGGCTGTAAGTATGAATCGAGCCTCAGGTGGTAGTAACGAATGTGCAGTGATTTTTAAATTTTTGAAAAAATTTAGTTGATTCAAACTATATTTTTTGAAAATAAAGTCTGTAAAAAATAGATTCATATACACAAACTTTCCGGGATTATGTGAAAAATTTTTGGGAGCAAGCCAAGCCTACAAGCCAAACTACACAACAGGAGAATGGAAATTTAACAGTTTTGGCCACTTTTCTAAGCGCATGCGCAGCGCATGAACACAAAAATGAACATGAATAAACTTTTGCAAATTTTCTAGACCCAAAATTAAAATTTTTCAAATTGCCTATATTTTTGCGCAGATATAGAACCCGAAAGTTGAGTGTGAATAGACACTTTTTACTTTGAAACTGTATATTTCATTTAATAATCGACAAATCATAAAATCGTGCATTTTGGGTCTAGATAATTCACTTTTAAATATTTGTGTCATTTTTCGCATGTTTTTGTTCTTTAAACTTTTCAAAAAGTGGCCAGATTTGAAAGTGCTCAAAAAAGCCAAATTGGTCTACTTTTAACACGTGCCATGCAGATCATCTTTACAGTTGTACAATAAGACTTTGTTTAAGTGTAGAAGAAAAGTAGCGCTTTCTAACGATATAAAAAATATGCGCTAAAGTTAATTAATTATTGAATACCAGCCTGTTGAATAACACTGCACATTCGTTACTACCACCTTCACAGTTCAAACAGGAATTACTCCGCAACCACTCAAGCAATTTGCACTAAATTTTGTGTGCATAAACTACAACATATGTCCTTTTAGTCTATGTAAACAAACTAAACAAATAAGTTGATAATTGTACGAAAAAATCGAATGTGAATAGGTTTTTAAAACGTCATTTTTCCGACTTTGCGACCTTACTGCAAACAGTATACTGCATCAATTTTGATGAAACTTGGCGAAAATATTTGCCTCAACATATATTTTCAAAACTTATAAAGAATGATGTCTTATTTTTTTCTAAAAATGTTTTACAGTTCCGCAAAATCGACTGCTTTCGCGACACTACCCTCTTAACCGACGTAATTGTTATACCATTGTGTACATTATATAATGTCTGTTTTGAAACTGGTACTCTGCCCAAGCAGTGGCTTATGGCTAATATTATTCCCATATATAAAGGGTCCGGATCTAACCAATCACCTAATAATTACAGACCTATTTCATTGACTTGTACTGCCTGCAAAATAATGGAGCTTTGTGTCAAAGAGGTAATGTTGCAATACTTGATGACCAACGACTTGCTTTCTCCTCACCAGCACGGTTTCTTGCCTAAACATTCCACTCTAACTGAGCTGTTAGAATGTCACAACATGTGGCTTAACGCTTTGGAAAACAGGTTTGGGGTGGATGTTATATATATTGACTTGAGTAAGGCTTTTGACTCAGTCGTGCACAACAAGTTGCTTAAAAAACTAGTGTCACATGGGATTGGCGGTAAGCTTTTAAACTTGATTGCGAAATTTCTTAGTAATCGGTGGCAAAGGGTTAAGGTCGAAGACTGTTTTTCGGAGTGGGCAAAGGTAAGCAGTGGTGTGCCTCAAGGGTCTGTTTTGGGCCCTTTGCTTTTCCTTCTTTATATTAACGATTTGCCGGAGTCGCTTAATGATTGTGCCGTAAAAATGTATGCGGACGATGCGAAGATGTATGCAACTACCCAAAATAAGGTTGGTCCTATAAACGCCATTCAGTCCGATCTCTTGAAATTGCAGGCTTGGTGTGATTGCTGGCAACTCAGTATAAACGCATCGAAAACAAAACTTCTAAAAATAGGCTATGAACGAGATACATCTTCTTACATGCTAGGGGGCGTATCGATACAAACTGAGCCTGCTATTCGAGACTTGGGTGTTCTGGTGTCTAATTCCATGTCTTTTTCGCCACATTGCGCAGCGGTGTCAGCTAAAGCTTCCTCCAAGGTTGGTTTGATTTATCGCACTTTTAGTAGCCGTAACATTACTTTTATGAAACAAATTTTTTTGATGCACGTGCGACCGATACTGGAGTATAACTGCGAACTGTGGTCCCCCTGTCTGCTCCAAGACATTGACCGAGTTGAAAATGTCCAGAGACGATTCACTAAGAGGATTGCAGGTTTGTGGAATTGTCCGTATGTGACTAGATTGCAAATATTATCAATTGAACCGCTAGAACAGAGAAGATTGGTTAGAGACCTGGTATTGACTTTTAAAATCGTTAACGGTATGGTATGTCTTAATTTTAACGACTATTTCCAGTTTGCTCCAGATGTTGGCACTCGCGGTCACTGCAAGAGGCTATACCCAAAGTTTACCCGCTTCAGCCGCACCCTAAATAGTTTTTCTTATAGAGTTATAAATTTGTGGAATACTCTACCTGAAGAGATAGTTTTATCGACCTCAGTGAATAGTTTTCGCCAAAAACTAAATAATCACAGTTTTTATCTTCGTAGTTTCCTGAAGGGACGGGCTTTTAAGAATCCATAAGATTCACATGCCCGTGGGTACATAAACTGTTTAGTGTTTAGCTCTTGACATGTATGGATACTATTAGGCAGTGTGCTTGTTTACTTTTTTGTTTGTATTTTTTTGTTCACGTCTGCGTGTTTATTATTGGTCTGTCAGTTTGTTCCTTTGTGCTTGCAGTTTCAATAAACTCTTCTTCTTCTTCTTCTTTAACCCGAATACTCTGTAAAAATAACGTGAATTACATATGAAAATTATCTGAAAAAACCTGTGTGAAGTTAGCAGGCAACCTGTTGGAACAAAATACAAGCTATACGGAACAAAATTTTCCATATTTTGTTCCATTTTGTTCCGCAAAAATTAGAATTTGTTCCCTTACAGAAAATTTTTTATCGCCAGTCTAAATATGGCGCTGCTAACTTCACAAAAATATATGGTAACAGGCAAACTGTCAGCCTTAATAACAGCATAAAACTGTTGTGACGATTTTGTGCCTATTTGTTGCACTACGGTTACAATTTGTTCCCTCAGCACTTGGTAAAAAAATGCAAATGTGAATTCAAAATTTGCCAGTGTTGACTGGCTTCATTGCGCATAAGCTATTCGATCGAAATTATAGACGGTCGTTCGCCGCTAGGCCGAATCACCGCTAGGCCAAATCGCCACTAGGCCGAAACTTCGCCATTAGGCCGAAAATGTGTTTGCGGAGCATACATACACCAGTGTATGTAAAACAGTACATATTACACGTACAGTGCATATACACACAGTAAGAAAGAAAGACTCTTAAAATGGTCTAAAACCAATCTAAAAACACTCTAAAAATTTTAAGAGTGAATTACGAGAGCAAGTTAAGACTATTTTAAGAGTGAATTTAGACTGTTTTTAGATTATTTAAGACTGTTTTAAATTTTTAAATTTATCTGAATACAATTTGAAATATATCTGAAATTGACCAGCAAACACAGCGTACATGTTAAATAGCTGTAAATTTTATCTGAATTTTCTGCAAAATCTGGGTGAATTTTAGGTTATTTGTACATAGCCTTTTTTCAGATAAAGTTCAGAGAAATTTCAGAGTTTCTGAATTCGGGGTAAATGGCTGTAAATTACATCTGAATTCTGGGTAAATTTCTGTAAATTTTCTGTGGATTCTATCTGGGGCCATATTCTCAAAATTACTCGCAGGTAAAGTTAGGCTAACTTTACCCACAGGTAAGGTGAAGGTAAAGTTAATTCTGTGGGTAAAGGTAAAGTTAAAATTGAAAACAAGGTTAACATCAACGGTTGAGGTTAAAAATTCGCACAATACATTAACTTTAGCTGCGAAACAAGATAAAGCACTTTTCTGACCAGAAAATTAAAGGTAACTATAGCTATCACGCTGGCTTTAGTCAGTGTTTGAGAATACGACTTTACCTTCACCTTACCTGTGGGTAAAGTTAGCCTAACTTTACCTGCAGGTAATTTTGAGAATACGGCCCCTGAATGAAAAGGGTAAATTATATCTGAATTTTTTCACCCAAAATTCAGAGATAATTTACAAATAATCTAGATATTTTCGATATACACTTTCTTCCTGTGTTACTCATAAACGTGAGTAGTTACAATCCATTTTATTAGTGCAACAGTTAGGCGAAAGATGGCCGTTATAACAGCCGCAAGCATTAATGGATCCGATTTATGTGGAGCACAGGACGACCCAAAAAGTTGAAAATAGGGTTTTTTCCCGCACCACTATATACATTATACACACTCTATTCTCATTCTTCATAATTTTTATTTACGTAGTTTCGTAAGTCGCAAAGTCAAAATAGGGGGTGCAAAAAGTAAAAGTGCAAAAAATAATTTTTTACTTAAAAAATGCCTCAATGCACACTTTCAAAAATTTACACAACATACCCTTAATTTACACAGCAAATTCTTAATTTACACAACATTTACACAGTGCCGATTTCAAAAAAACAACCCTGGTTCAGCGTATATAAATCACACGTAAAGTCAGCAGTGCGGAGCAACGTGAATAACCAGGGATAAAAAGCAGGCCGTATTCATAAAAGGCGGGATAAAAAGCTCGGCTTTTTATCCGTAAGTCTGTCTTAAAAAAGCCGGGATAAAAAGCCTGGCTTGCGCACAAACTTGGATTTTTATCACAACTTTTTGGTCAATCCAGGCTTGACCAAGCCGAGTTTTTTAGTCTTAACGAAAAAATCAATAAAATACATGTGCAAGCCGAAATTTTAAATTAATCCCAGCTTTTTTTATGAATACCATAAGCCCGGCTTTTTATCACAGTTTTTATGAATACCAAAAAGCCAGAATAAAAAGCTGAGCTTGGTTTTATGAATACGAAAAGCCGAGACTTTAAGGTGGCGCTCCTGAAATGTGACTTTTCGAAAACGGCAGTCTGGGGCCAATTTTTGATGCACAGTGGCAAGCTGGTGTAAAAGTATGTCCGAACACAAAAAATGAAGTTGATTGATACAAATTAGCATTCAGTGTAGACCAAATGTGAGTGGAACTTCGGCTTGCGATTTCTCTTCACAGCTACATATGTAGCTGTTGCACAACAGATAACTCATTTTGCTCGTCATAACGTGGTCGAGCGGTCGAAAAATGTCATTTTTGATGAATATGATTGATATATTAAAAAACACGAAAATCACGATTTTCGAAAATCGTAAATTTAACTAAAGGTCTTAAATACTATCGATGAATGAACTTTTGCGACCGCTTGAAGACAACAAGGTTCATTTATGTGCCAAATTTTACGTTTTCCTCGTTGAGCCAATTTTTTTAAAACGCAAGCCGAAAATTTGCGTTTGTCATCACACGGACTTTGTTTCAGCATCACGCAAACAATACTGCTTTATTTTACAAAAATTTTACACCACACTCAATAAAACACCGAAAATTTTAGTGTATGTTTAAGTAAAACACAACTGCTTGTGTTTTTCAATCTTCCATAATCATTACATACATGTAAATGTACTGGCTTGTACAGCTATTTCTGTGAAAATCCATTTTTCTTTGCTGAAGGTGGCGCTCCTGGAATGTGGGTTTTGGCCACTATTTTAAAAACGCGCAAAAATAAACATGCCTCGTAAGAACAAAAGTTGATCAGAAGTGAATTTACTTCAATTTGATGTACATATCACATAACAATTTTTTTGAACATTTTTGAGCAAATTTCGTCAAGAAAAATAGATTTTCACAGAAATGCCTTCACAAGCAAGTGCATTTACACGTATGTAATGAATTTGAAAGGCTGAAAAACACTAGCAATTGTGTTTTACTGAAACGCAATTAAAAATTTTTGGTGTTTTATTGAGTGTGGTATAATTTTTTTGTGAACTAACGCAATACTTTCTGCATGAGACAGAAATATAGTGCGTGTGAATACAAACGCTAATTTTCGGCTTGAGATTTTAAAAAATTGGCTCAACGAAAAAAGTTAAAATTTGGCCCATAAATGCATCTTGTCATCTCCGAGCGGTCGCAAAATTTGATTTTTGGCAAATCGATAGTAAATTAAAAATTTAGCCAAATTTGTTTTTCAAAAATCGCGATTTTAGTGTTTTTCGATATATCAAGCATATTCATCAAAAATGACTTTTTGCGACCGCTCGACAACGTTGAGGCGAGCAAAATGAGCTATTGATTGTGCAACAGCTACTTACTTGCGAAGAGAAATTGCAAGCCGAAATTCCACTCACGTTTGGTCTACAGTGAATGCTAATTTGTATCAATCAACTTTATTTTTTGTATTTAGGCATACTTTTACACCAGCTTGCCATTGTGTATCTAAAATTGGCCCCAAATTGCCGTTTTTTGAAAAGTCACATTTCAGGAGCGCCACCTTAAAATCAGTAATTTGTTTAATTTTTTCCAAATTTTTTGCGATAGAGATATGCACCTCAAAACATCTGAAATAGTATTTTGGGCAACTTTCCTTCAAGAATGATAGGTCATTTTGGCTGTTTTTAAAAAATACGGCCCAAATCCTTGATTCCCGGAGCGCCCCCTTAACTAAATCAGCTCAACTTAAGCCATGAATTTATGAAAAGAAATTACGGCTCAAGTACTCAACTTGAGCGGCCGCTTAAATTCCAGTTAAACCGCGTTGTTTTCATGAATTATTTACTTCTTATGGTGGTAGTTACGTTTTCGACAGTTTTTATAACGTGCTATAACTTTTGATTGACTCAATGAATTTAATAGCTGTCTTTTTCACGTTAAAGAACTTGACTGAAACTACACTATGCACATTATCTAGCTTAAATCTGTAACAAGCTAGTCAGCAGACACTGTCAAAGTAGTCAAATTTTGTGAATTTTTGCATTTTTCTTGTTTTGCTGGTAAAATTGACAGTGTAACGCCAACTAATTTCATTCTTTACACCAACATAGCCAATAACAGGGTGAACCTTAATGCTAGGTTTGGTGCATTTATATGATGCAGGAAAGAAGTTACGGACCTTTAATTTTGAATTTTTTCGAATTTTGAAAAATATACGAACTTTTGAATCTAATTTTTTCGAATCTAATAGGCTAATAATCTAATCGAATCTAATAGGCTAAATTAATACAAATGAAAAAATTGACACATCAGAAATTGTCTAAAAAAACATGTAAAATAACGCATGAATTTCAGTGTTTTTCGATATATCAATCATATTCATCAAAAATGACTTTTTGCGACCGCTTGATCACGTTGAGGCGAGCAAAATGAGCTATTGATTGTGCAACAGCTACTTACTTGCGAAGAGAAATCGCAAGCCGAAATTCCACTCACGTTTGGTCTACAGTGAATGCTAATTTGTATCAATCAACTTCATTTTTTGTATTTAGGCATACTTTTACACCAGCTTGCCATTGTGTATCTAAAATTGGCCCCAAACTGCCGTTTTTTGAAAAGTCACATTTCAGGAGCGCCACCTTAAAGAAACTCAAAAATTTTCAAAATTTTTTCGTGTGATATGCACATTAAATCGAAAGCAAATCAAGCCTAAACAACTTCTGTTCTTGCGATGTATGGTTATTTTTGTGCATTTTTGAAATAATGGCCAAAACCCACATTTCAGGAGAGCTAACTTAAAATTATAGCAAGATGATATGAAAATCGTCTTAAAAATATGTTAAATTTGTCTAAAAATAATTTTATCTCATACTGCGCTCCGCCGCATTTTTACATGTTTTTCACAGATCTGAAAAACATCTTAATTCTCTGTTAAAAGTTTCACACATTCAGATGCAAATATTAAGACGTCTGAAAAGTGAAAACCCTCTTAAATATCTGTAAAAAGATTTCACATGAATTTAACAGATGTGAAAATAGTCTTAATTTCGTGTAAAACAGTTTAGCTGGCTGTAGGCCTGTCTTAAAAACCAGTTAAAATCATGTAAAAGTTTTAACAGGAATTTAACAGGTTTTTCAGACATCTTAATTTCATCTGAATACAATTTAATTTCAGATGATAAGATAGACAGTTTTCTGTTTAAGACAGACAGTCTAAGATAGACAGTTTAAGATAGACATTCAGATAAGATAGACAGTTTTCTTGTCACAGGAAAACCGCCACTCTTAATTTGGTCTTAATTTGGTATGAAAATTTTAATACTAAATTTAGACTATTTTTAGATTGGGCCGGAAGACCAGAATGTTTTAGACCAAAATCAGACTATCTCAAAACGGTCTAAAATTATTTTAGACCATTTTTAGATTGTTTTAAGATTGAAATAAAACTGCAAAATGACTCTAAAAACAGTCTTAAAACTTTTAAGATTAAGATGTTTTAGAGTAATTTAAGACTAGTTTTAGAGTGATTTAAGATAATCTAGAATACTCTTAAAACACTCTTATATAAATCACTCTTAAATGTTTTTAGACTGTTTTAAGAGTGATTTAAGATTATCTAAAATTGGTTCTTAAGGGGGTAGTGTCGCGAAAGCAGTCGATTTTGCGTAACTGTAAAACATTTTTAGAAAAAGATAAGACATTGTTTTTAATATGTTTTGAAAATATATGCTAAGGCAAGTATCTTAGTCAAGTTTCATTAAAATTGATACAGTATACAGTTAGCAGTGAGGTCGCAAAGTCGGAAAAATGACGTTTTAAAAACCTATTCACATTCGATTTTTTCGTCACAATTATAAATTTATTTGTTTAGTTTGTTTACATAGACTAAAAGGACATATGTTGAAGTTTCTGCACACAAATTTTAGTGCGAATTGCTTGAGTGATTGTGGCGTAATACCTGTTTGAACTGTGAAACTGTGCGTAAACAGTGAAGTACTCACATCAATAATGATAAATTGTGAAAAATTTAGACGCTTATTTCAAAATCAAAAGAAAAACGAACCTTCATTTTTCCTTTCTCTTATTTGTGGCAAAAGACTGTGCGTCGACACGTTATGTGTACTTCACAAGCTGGCCAATCTGATATCTGGCTTAATTTTTTGAATTTTCATGTCCTTATTGTGTGATGTCTGGCTTAGAATCGGTGATCTGTTCAAGATATTGGTAGATATTGGTAGTCTAGTGTCTGGCAGTAACTATTTAACACAGTATAGCATTGGACTAGTTTCTCAGTGAACGTACAAGTTCAAAGCAAAAAGATCTCTTTTTGCAACCTATGAGCAAAACTGCTTTCGCGGCACTACCCCCTTAAGGGGGCGCTCCGGGAATCAAGGATTTGGGCCGTATTTTTTAAAAACAGCCAAAATGACCTATCATTCTTGAAGGAAAGTTGCCCAAAATACTATTTCTGATGTTTTGACATGCATATCTCCACAGCAAAAAATTTGGAAAAAATTGGACAATTTACTGATTTTATTCGACTTTTACCCAAATTCAGCAAGTAAGCCAGTGCATCAACGCTTTTTGAGGTTTTCCAAACAAACGATACGTAGATTTTATTAGTCGTAATGAAAAATTAAAACAATTTTATTGAGTTCTGTGTAAAAAAATCGCACAAGAAACCATTTTCAGAAGCAGCAGACTCAAATATAGGCTGTGTGAATACAAAACCAATTTTTCGGCATTCGATTATAAAATGCTGGTAAGATATTTTTCTACAAAACTTTGCACAATTATAGCCTTAAGCTCTGCGCAGTTGAACGATTTTTTAGTTTTTTAAGATAAAGCTTAGAAATTTTTTTATATGAATTTTATTGCTCAGAGTTCGACTTCGAAAACACATAATGGCAATTTGTATCCAAACCCGACATAAATGTTAAAAACCAAAATAATGTTCAACTAGAGAAGCACATAAGCTACATTTTCGTATATAAAGTGTGACTATACGCAAAGTATAAGCAGAGTTATCGTTTGCCGAAAATTCACTCACGTTTGGTGCTCTGGGAGTCACGTGACATGATCACGTGATTTGAAATTTTGCCTCCAGTGTTCTTTTGTGCCATACTACATATATGTATAGTAAAGTTTGACATTTGCCAATTTTTTTGCCAATTTTCGATGTAACCCCCGATTCCCGGAGCGCCCCCTTAAATCACTCTTAAATGTGTGCTGGCTGAGTTTTCAATGTTTCTAGATTATGTTATAGGCCTGAATTCACATACTAAGAGTTATTCACATACTAACGCTAAGCGTTTGGTAAGTGTTAGCGCTTAATTTGTACTAAACTGTTATTCACAAAATAAACGTTTAAAAATTAGTGTTATAGGCCCGTATTCACATAATCGCCAAAAATAAAAAATGCACTTTGTTGTCCAAATTCATTTTTTTACATTTTTGAGTAGAGCATCTTAATCGAAGTAATTTTTCTTCAAGAACTTCTATTTGAAAATTTATATTTTTCACGATATGCCCCTGAAACATGTAGAGCTGATTTTGCATTTTTCAGGAATCTACTTGCTGAAAACATTTTTTTACAAATGTATAGTTCGAGAAAAATATATATTATTAATAAGAAATAGTAATTTAAATAAATCTACAATCGGATTTATAAATACCAAATGGATATGCCGATAAATAACGAATTCCGGATCCACATCACGCAGGGAGCGCACTCCAAGCCAAAGCCAAAACTAAGCACAAAAGTTACTAAACGCTAAGTTTAGTATAACACTAATTTTTAAGCGTTTATTTTGTGAATAACAGTTTAGTACAAATTAAGCGCTAACACTTAGCAAACGCTTAGCGTTAGTATGTGAATAACTCTTTGGCCCGAATTCACATACTAAGAGTTATTCACATACTAACGCTAAGCGTTTGGTAAGTGTTAGCGCTTAATTTGTACTACACTGTTATTCACAAAATAAACGCTTAAAAAATAGTGTTATACTAAACTTAGCGTTTAGCAACTTTTGTGCTTAGTTTTGGCTTTGGCTTGAAGTGTGCTCCCTGCTTGATGTGGATCCGGAATTCGTTATTTATCCGCATTTCCATTTGGTATCAATAAATCCGATTATAGATTTATTTGAATTACTATTTCTTATTAATAATATATATTTTTCTCGAACTATACATTTGTAAAAAATGTTTTCAGCAGGTGAATTCCTGAAAAATGCAAAATCAGCTCTGCATGTTTCAGGGGGCATATCATGAAAAATATAAATTTTCAAATAGAAGTTCTTGAAGAAAAATTACTTCGATTAAGATGCTCTACTCAAAAATGTAAAAAAACGAATTTGGACAACAAAGTGCATTTTTTATTTTTGGCGATTAAACGAGCAAAATGGATCGAATTGGTCGGAAAATGTTACTAATATATCCTAAATTGCATGCCCTTCCTTCCCATGGCGGCCAAGAACCTCCCCCACTCTCCCCACCACAGGAAAAAATCTGATTACAAAAATATTACAAAAAAATTACAAATTTATTACAAACAATATGTAATAAATTTGTAATTTTTATGTCACATTTTTGTAATTTCACTGTGCAAGTTTGTAATTTTTTTGTAACTTTTTTGTCATTTTTTGTAATAATTTTGTAATTTTTTTTGTAACTTTTATGTAATTTTTTTGTAATTCGAGTGCAAGTTTGTAATTTTTTTGTAACTTTTTTGTAATTTGCAGTTGAAAACATATAAAAAATTTTTTGTAACTTTTTTGTAATTTTTTTGTAACTTTTTTGTAACTTTTTTGTAAGTTTTTTCCCAGTTGACGATTTTGAATTTTAACGATCAGTATGTCTACAAACTGGCCGAATTCTATATAAAAAACCAGTTTTTGATAAAAAATACAAAAATGTTTTTGTAACTTTTTTGTAATTTTTTTGTAACTTTTTTGTGACTTTTTTGTAACTTTTTTGTAATTTTTTTGTAACTTTTTTGTAAGTTATTCCCACTTGACGATTTTGAAAATTTACGATCAATATATCTACAAATTGACCAATTTTAATTCATATAAAAAGATAACCCAGATTTACTAGAAAATATATACATACATATATACGCTGGGGGAGCGGAAGGCTCGGAATACTGGCGTTACAGACGGGTTTTTTTCTAGCTATACACAGACGGGTTTCTGTGTCATGCTTACTGGAGCCCGTCCAACGACTGGGGTACTCCCCGCAAGCCAACTGGCCTTGGCGCAAGCGACATTTAGCTCAGCGGAACCCATGTGTTGATGCAAAGACGTTAACTGTCAATGTATGAACAAAAAAATAACGCACCTGTCACCTGTGCAAATGCTTATAAAGATTGTAAGCGATACAACACTTGTTAGAGAGCAGTCTGCAACCGCACTACGGAAGGATAACTAAAAGCAAAGAGCATATATATATATATATATATATATATATATATATATATATATATATATATATATATATATATACATATTAGCAAAACACAGCCGAGCGACAAAATAGATGAACTCATTGACGCTTGTCACTATATATATATATATATATATATATATATATATATATATATATATATATATATATATATATATATATATATATATATATATATATATATATATATATATATATATATATATATATATACATACATAGTTGAAAAATAGTAGAAAAATAGTAGAAAAAAAGTAGAAAATTAGTAGAAAACTACTATTTTCAAAGAAATGCAAACAATGTATATTTTGCGACCACAGAATGGGTTTAGAACTCTAGAAAACATTAACGCACACTTAGTTTTGTATCAAAAGTATAATTGACACAAAAACTGAAAAATTACAAAAAAAGTAGAAAAATTGCAGAAAAATAGTAGAAAAAAAGTAGAAAAATTGTAGAAAAAAAGTAGAAAAATAGTAGAAAAAAAGTAGAAACGGCAAAAAATAAAATTTTGCAAAAATTGTAAAAAATGCAGTTGTTCGCAACAAAAATGGCTGTCAAGACTTGAAACTAGGGATGTCGCGGATGTGACTTTTTTGACATCCGCGGATGCGGATGCGGATGTTGACTTCTGACATCCGCGCGGATGCGGATGCGGATCTTTTTAGAATACGTTTTAAACAAGTTATGAGCCAAATTTTTGAAAAAAATTTGACAAAAAAACATAATACACTAAAAATAGCAAGTATGAATGCAAGAATGAAAGTACTAAGGAATGAGGCTTAGATAAAACAGTTTGTATCAAAGTTGTGCATTCATTATATATATCTTCTAAGCCATGCGCCGCCATCAATAGTTTGTTTAAAACGCTATTGGTTAACTTTATGCCAAGTCAAAGGCTATCGGCCTGACCCTCTGGTTACTTGATGCTTTTGGTTTTGGTTGGTGTATAATCACTATACGTTACTCTGTCTATTCTTTTTAATCTACGAAAGCATGCAAGTTAAAAACCAATAATATTGTTTTGACAATTATTGCTTTACAAGTTTGTAGACTAGTCTCTCTCAAACATGCAAAACTCAGTTAGAATATGCCCGCAATATCAAATCTTTGTGAAGCCTACTTTAGAAAAGAGCGATTTGCAACCAACAATGAGGTGAAAAAGCCTAGAATAAAGTATCAATCCACCGTTTTAAGAGCAAAAATATCGGTATATACATGCACAAAAATCAAAATTGCCGTCTGATTTTCTACATTTTTAGTAATTTTTGCCAAATCTGCAACATCCGCACATCCGCATTAAATTTTTGCGGATGCGGATGCGGATGTCAAAAAGTTGCGGATCATCCGCGGATGCGGAAGCGGATATCCGCGACATCCCTACTTGAAACCATTGACAAAATTTTAATTTCGATTCCAAAAATTTAAATCTTTAAAAAAACCTAAAAGTAGAAAAAAAGTGGAAAAAAAGTAGAAAAAAAGTAGAAAAATTGTAGAAAAAAAGTAGAAAAAATGTAGAAAAATTGTAGAAAACGGTTTTCTACTTTTTTTCTACTCAGATTTTTTCCTGTGATATGATAAAAATATGAAGAAATCTGTACATATTCTGAAAATGTGCATATTAAATATATATGTACAATGTACATACATATTTAATATATAACGGGATCATGAATCTTGTTGAATCCAAAGGATGACATCCCTATCGTCTTCAACACCAGTACGATTTTGCATCATCTTTACCGTTGATGTAAGCTGCAAAAAAACTTCAATGATACCAAAATTCATGACAGAATCACAGAAAAATGACGAAAAAATACAGAACGCTGAAAAGAAAGTGTTTCAAAAAATAGTAAAAAGTTAAAATGCAGTTACAAAGTCAAGACACAATTTCTATGTCTATATGTGTTTTTGCCAAATTTTAAGCAAAACAATTTACAAAAAACAAAAAAGTTACAAAAAAATTACAAAACGTTGAAAAGCATGCCATATTTTTCGAAAAATCGACAAAAATTAAAAATACAGCTATTTCAAAGTCAGGATGCTATTTATGTCTTGAAATGTATTTTTGCCAAATTTGAAGCAAAAAAATGAAATTTCTAAAAATTACAAAAAAATTACAAAAAAGTTACAAAAATATTACAAAAAAATGACAAAAAAGTTACAAAAAAATTACAAAAAAATGACAAAAAAGTTACAAAAAAATTACAAAACGTTGAAAAGCAAATATTTCAAAAAATCGAAAAAAATTAAAAATACAGCTGTTTCAAGGTCAGGATGCCTTTTTTATGTCTTGAAATGTGTTTTTGCCAACTTTGAAGCAAAAAAATAAAATTTTTAAAAATTACAAAAAAATTACAAAAAAATGACAAAAAAATTACAAAAAAGTTACAAAAAAATTACAAAAAAGTTACAAAAAAATTACAAAACCCGTTTTGTAATATTTTTGTAACTTTTTTGTAACTTTTTTGTAATCAGATTTTTTCCTGTGCACCCCTACCCCACACCATCCACTAACTAAGCGCTTAGCGCTTACACAGGAAAACCAAGAGTGTGAAAAATATCCAAAAAGAAATTTTTATATTTTCTCACTGGATTCTCACGTGTGAATATAGTGAGAAAAACGTGAAAAAATTTCTCACTTGTTTTCGACGTTTTTCAGATGCTCAGTGTGTTTCTCACCGGAATCTCACGTGCGAAACCAGTGAGAAAAATTTCTCACTCTTTTCACTCTTTATTCCTACTATTTTTTCATACCAAAAACTAGTAAGAAAACGGTTCGAACATATTCTCACTCAATTCTCACTGGTTTTCAACTCTTTTCCGACGTCTAAAACCAGTGAAAAAATAGTGAGAAAATTTTCTTACTCTTTTCTCACTGTTTTCTCACTCTCTCAATACTTTTGTCAACGTCGGAAACCAGTGATAAACCAGTGAGAAAATTTCTCGCTCTTTTCCAGCGTCCGAAAACAGTGAGAAAAAAGTGAGAAAATTTTCTCACTCTTTTCACACTGTTTTCTCACTCTCTCAATACTTTTGTCTGCGTCGGAAACCAGTGATAAACCAGTGAGAAATTTTCTCACTCTTTTTCAACATCCGAAAATAGTGAGAAATTTTTATCACTTTTTTTCGACGTTTTGCACTGTTTTCTTTCCACTGTTTCCACTTTACACCTATTTTCCACTGTTTTTTTCACTGGTTTAACATAGCCCTCTTTTCTAGCAGTTTTTTTCTAACTTTTCTACATTTTGAAACCATTGAGAAACAATTCAGAATTTTCGTGTGTTTCACAGCATTGTTTACAACTTACAAGTGGTTGCTCCTTTAGAAACTTTTTATTTTCAACAAGAGCTGCATTTTACGTTAATGTATTGCAGCGATCAGTATTCTAGCATCTTGGTAAGTTTGTTAATTGTCTTAAATATAGCTCATTTTTTCAGATTATTTATAATTTTCTAGACCTTTGATTAAGATCAAAGGGAACTCAGCTCCGCGGGTGTATATACACACCACACAGTATTAACATTAGTTTAGAAGGTCGTGCATATGTAATATTTAGCGTATATAATATCGCCAATATATGAGTACAGTATGTATTCTCAAATACTACAGCATCGATATACATTGATTGCAATACGCCCGTTTACACACAATAAAATGCAATCGGCAAACCACAAGAAATGAGATCCATAAGGTATATATTCATAAATTTAGTGAGAATACAGCAGAAACCTAAAAGGAGGGCGACAGGAGGGTGAAGAAAGTGAGAAAATAGTGTGAAAATAGTGCTAAAATAGTGTGAAAAGAGTGAGAAATGAGTGAGAATTTGTTAAGCGCAGTATAGCTGAAGTGAGAAAACAGTGATAAAAGAGCGAGAAAACAGTGTGAAAAGAGTGAGAAAACAGTGTGAAAAGAGTGAGAAAACAGTGATAAAAGAGTGAGAAAACAGTGTGAAAAGAGTGAGAAAACAGTGTGAAAAGAGTGAGAAATGAGTGAGAATTTGTTCAGCGCAGTATAGCTGGAGTGAGAAAACAGTGATAAAAGAGTAAGAAAACAGTGTGAAAAGAGTGAGAAAACAGTGTGAAAAGAGTGAGAGATGAGTGAGAATTTGTTCAGCGCAGTATAGCTGGAGTGAGAAAACAGTGACAAAAGAGTGAGAAAACAGTGTGAAAAGAGTGAGAAAAGAATGAGAATTTGCTCAGCGCTGTCCAGCGGGAGTGAGAAAACAGTGTGAAAAGAGTACAAATAGAGTGAGAATCGAGTCCGAAAAGAGTGAGAATTTGCTTCTGGCTAAATTTCTCACTGGTTTCGGATGCGTACGAAAAGAGTGAGAAAAAGTCAGAATTTAGTGATAAAAAGTGTGAAACGAGTGAGAAGCGAGTGCGAAACGAGTGCAACTTTGCTCTCCGAATCGAGTGAGAAATTTTTCTCACTCTTTTTGCACCCTTTTTGGATGCGCCTTTTTCTTCCTGTGTTAGGGAGCTCCCGAGGTCCCTAAACTTAAGCGCTTAATTCTAAGCCAAACACTAAATTTTAAGTATGTGAATACAAAATTGAAACGCTAAGTTAAGCGTTAGTGTTTGCTAAGCGCTTAAATAAACACTAAGTATGTGAATAACGCTTAGCGCTTATAAGCGCTAACACTTAGTGTAAACACTAACTTTAAGCGTTAGTGTTAGTATGTGAATACGGGCCTTAGTATGTGAATACGGGCCATATATAGTCTTTATTATATTAGATTAAGTTACTTTTATAGTTTCATATAATATGTCTATATAATGTATATATATTATATATATCATTTATATATTTGTTTATATTATGCATGTATGTATAGGCCATCTTGTGATTTATTGATTTTTTCGGCTTTTATATGTATATTTATTTTTTTGCTATCAGCTTTAAAATTATCATGTGTGTAACCTGATTAGCAGCCCACTGCCCAGCCACTGTTCCAAAAAATCGTAGTTGTCAGATTTAAATTTAAAACGAGCAAAATAAGATATTGGTTTTGGTTTTATAAAGTGCAACAGCGGGTTGAATCCAGTTGGGCGGGGGATAGTGGACCATTTTGTTAGTAGAACACCTTGGACGAAGCATTTTAGCTTAAAAACAAAAAGGACTTTTTCGCAAATGTCGCGGCAGCCGGTGTTTTTTCCGTTCTAAATTGGAATGGAGTCGAAGCAATGTTTACAATTTTTTTGAATCAAAACATAGGCACTTTGTCACTGACCCTGTTTTATTCGAAAAATAGGCCCAATTCACCAGAAAAGTCCAATTTTTGACCAAATTCACACTGGGCCTCAATTAGGCTTTAAGTGTAAAGATCCTGAGCCATCTAGGATAGCTCATTTCCCAGAATTTGGGCTATTTAGGCTTAATTAATAACCGCTGAATTACCTCCGAAGTGTAAGAAGCTGATTTAGAGAAAATTAGGATCACCGGTTTTCCTGTTAGAGAAAATCGGATCAACGGCTTTTCTGTGATTTTGAGAATTTGATTCAAAACAAGCGAAAATTTGGCACATATATACCAACGGATTTGCTTGGATGGCTTTAAACTTGGATTTAGGCTTAGTCCCAGAGTAAGCATCAAGTTAGTATATAAGGCTTAGGCATAGTTTAACAATTCTGCAATTTATTATGTGCATAACATCAGAGCACGAATTTTTTTCAAAGGAAAGCTACGTTAGGTCGTCACTGAGAGCCTCAGCTCGTGTGAGTACTGAGTGTGCGCGCGTGTTTTCAAAAATACTCACGCTGGCATATGTTCTTGCACATCACATAAGCACACAAATTATAACACTAGTTATTTTGGAACTAGGTCATTTGCTGGAAGCCAGGAAGAATCTCGCCAGCGCCTTCGTTAACCCACAGCCTCATTCTTAAATCCTGACCAAGGCCAAATTTTGAGTATTTTTCAAAATAAACACGCATATACGCACCCTTTTGTTTGGTTGTGCACAGGGTTGGCAAGTCGCGGGTTTGCAACCGAGACCGAGACCGAGACCAGGCAACCGAGACCACCGAAACGAGACCTACGAGACCGAGACCAGCCCTTGGGGGACCTTTTTTTCAAGTTTCAATTTTAAAAATTTGAGATTATTTGAAACGTCAAAAAATAGTTATTATTAAGGTATATACAAAAAGTGACGATTAGTTTAGGTTGTATGAGTGTATGACTTGTGAAGTTGCGAGAAACTTAACATTGGAACGACCGGATGCATGAGAGTAGGAGAGTGACAACCGGAGAATAGTATTATTTTCCCGCTGTTTTGTCAACTTTTGGTTATTTTTTAAAAGTTTCGCACACTTCTTCGTATACCACATTTTATAGTGCATTGCATATAGCAGGCGGGGAAAAAAAACCCGCATTTTCATATTTCGTCATGTAGCTCATAGACTATACGTTTTCACGGGAAACCAAAAAAATCTGTCGTAGGCCTAACCTTGCTCTAAACGCTGGGACCGGTTTCATTTCACTATCTCTTACCGTTTTTTGGCGGGAAGCCAAAAACTTGCCGGGGAAAAAAAACCCATTTGGGGGAAAAAAACCCATGTGGGGAAAAAAAAACCCACCCCATAAATCACCCGAAAAGTGTGTTAGCGGTAGTTTTTCAACGCTATGGCACGTATTAGGAGTAGTAGAGGCCCCTGATACCAAAACTATACGCAGATTTGCTATGGGGCCCCAGGGACACAAGTTTGAAAACTGCCCTTCGCAGCCCATTATAAAATTTTGAATTTTCAGATTTGAAAACAAAACACCTTAATTTCGCCTGAAAACGTTGAAAACAACTAAAAAGTTGCGATAACGCTTCAAATGCATGCAAAATTTGCACTTTATGGCTTCTTTTTACGCCATCGACCCTCTGTGGGGGGTACCGTGAGTGGGTGTGACTGGTCCTGACGGGCATATTCTACTTTCATTTGGTTATTTGGCGTTTAAACAAGAGAAATTAATAGGTTAAAATCAAAAACATACAAAAAAACTGGCAATAGTACCAGAAAATACTACTTTTCACCCCAAAAGGACCCCAAAATGACAAAGTCCGACTGTTAGGCCAGTATTTCAGAATTCGATCGAGAAAGTGTCAGTTTGCGCATTTGTGCTAATAATAAACGTCTCTTTGCACTACCATGAGTCTTTTGGAGTAACTACTAGGTTTTTCGACATCACCAGACCATTTTCAAAAAGTGGGTTTTTTTCCCCCACATGGGTTTTTTTTACCCCGTCTATTTTCGGTCATGCCCCCCCCTCGTACGAAAGAAGGAATGATCTGCCACTGCGGTCATGAATAGAGGAAGGGTAGTCCTCTGTAAAAGTGTTTTTACATTTGAGCTCGCATCTCTTAGTGCTGAGAAATGAGACTCCAAAATTCACCTCCTTTGGAGCCATGTCGGGTCAAAAATGGGGGGGTCCAATTTTTGACTCATAAAAAATACCAGCGAGACCCCTTTTGGATACCGCTTATATACGTTTGCCTACAGGGATTGTACTATACGCTGGCAAATTTTTAGACCTGTACCACGTACCCAAGTTCCGGAACTGGGGTGGGTTTTTTTCCCCCAAAAAATGGGGTGGGTTTTTTTCCCCGCCTGCTATACACATATTTTCAATTTTGCAGGCTGACTCAGGTGCCAGCGTAGAATCGTCCGTGCTGGTGCAGTAGTGCTACTATCGGAAGTTCTGATAAGTGATAGCAGCATCATCACGGACCAGAAAAGTTTCTCACGGCTGTCACAGTTATGTGGGGGAAAGATTTCATGCCCCAACCACTCCATAGCCCAAAACGTATTTGATTGTACTTAGGTTTTTTCAGATATATACCACCCAATTCGAGATTAGTAAAGTCGCAGAAGCCAGCAAATTTTTAATTACAAATCAGCTACAAAGGTAGCACTATTTGGTATATAAATGATGGTCAGTATTTTTACTGCTTAACATAAGAGGTTCCACATACAAATGCAACATCGCTAAGTCAGACAGACAACCCATTTTAGCTCAAACTTTAATATAAAATCTAGCTTGATATACAAAGTTTAAACTTGAAGGCAGCCAGAGTTTGCCGGTGAACTAACATTCTTCTGCAGCAGACAGTTTTAACCATTTCATGCTTGGCATTCTGTTTGGAAACTTAAATTGTAAAAAAAAATCTTTGTGATTTTGGAAAATTTTGAAAACTTCAAGTCTCATCTGAAATACCGAGACCACCCTATGGCAGGTCTCGGTTTTGCTACCGAGACCGAGACCAGCCTAGTCTCGGGTTTTTTACGAGACCGAGACCGAGACTGCCAACCCTGGTTGTGCAGTGTGCTGTGTTGGGGGTTACGTGATCACCACAGGTCGTCCCTGCTCCCATTTCCACAACCGTTGTAATTTCACACATTGTTACTGTTTTGTTAACAGTTTTGAGTTTATCCTTACTGCCCCTAAATAAATTTTCTTGTCATGTTATAATTTTTTCACCGTGTGCGAAGTAAACTTTCTGTCTGTTTTAGTTTTTGTTACCATGAAGCGTACTGCACCTGACTCTCCCGCTGATGCAGGCCCTTCAGATGATGCAGATAAACTAGACAAGCCTGTTGATGACAGACCGGAGACGAAAAAAACTCGCGGTCAGTTGCGTTTTTAGCAAAAAACTCGGATCCCGAAAAGTCCATCCCAAACATTTAGTATCGTAAGGAAGTAGGATTAGGATCAGGGTTGGCGCGATAGCGCCCAACCCTAGAATAGGAAAATTTAGCACTATTGCGGATTTTGAGAATTTGAACTTTTTGTAGCTCAAAATATAGAAGAGCTTTTTACACGAAATTTTGTGTGTGTACACCCCTTGGCAATACCTAAGTGCTGGCGAAATTTCAGCCGGATCGGTCAAGTATTTTCTGAGATACCCCCGGGGACCCCCAAAAATTCACGGACTTTCGCTCTTTTTTTTTTTTTTTCCCAGAACTTTTCTCGCCGGTAGTTCATCCGAGCGACACCTTTTTTGGTTTTTCACATTTCGCATAGCCTGCAATAGACACGGAAAAAATGGTTTTGCTCGGGTGTTTTCGTGAGAGGCTGTGCTGGGAGGGGGGAAACCCCTTTTTTGGGGTCCAAAAAATGACTAAGTACGAAAAAGTTTAGCACACTTTTTAAGAAGTTGCGCAAAACGGCCAGTCATGATCTTTTGCATGTGAGGTGGTACAGTAGTGGAATAGAAACTAACATGGGCTTTTTTTGAATTTCGGCCTATAAGCCCCAGGACATGCCCATACCCCCCGCCACGTGTATTACGGGGGTAGGTTCGCTACGGGCAGTGGAGCTATCATGGTTATAGCTGGAGGTCTATCGTTTTGTATACGAATATAAACCCATATGCTGTGCATTCACTGGTATTATCACTTTCTTACTCAGATGTTGAATAGTCCCCTAGACGGTATATACCCCCCGGTTGGCTGTGTGTCATGTATACGCGTACGTAACTTCATAGTAGACTAATTAGGTTTGCTGCTTGTTTTTCATGATAGTTCAAGTTTTTTCGTGTAATATGGATTGTGATCTTGCGAACATATCATATTAATACCCATTGCCCCACCGATTGCCCCCCTAGGGTGTTCTAAAAGGGGACTCTGGACCCTTTTGCACTTTTGGGGTAAAATTTTTTTTTTCGAGTTTATTCTCAAAAACTTGTCTCTAGAGGTAGTTTGGTGTCCTGAACACGAATCTGAGATTTATTTTTGCCTATACCCACTCTGGACACCCATGTCCCCCAGGGTGCCACCTAGGGGGGCAAAATGGGTCAATTTTTTTGAATTTGAAATTTTGATGTCCATTGGGGTAATTTGACCCCCTGAACACGAATCCAAGGTTCATTTTTGTCTGTGACTCTCGTGAACTCTCCTACGACCCTTTGCTAGGGTATTTACCCCCCCCCCCCACAATGGGTCCAAGGCGTCAAGTTTTCAAAATTCGGATTTTGATGTTCATAGGTGTAATTTGACTGCCTGAACACGAATCTGAGGTCTTTTTTCGTCTATGACTCTCGTTGACTCCCCTGCGACCCCACCTCCTCCCTTAGGTTACCCCCCCCCCCGACAGGGGTCCAAGGGGTAAAACTTTCAAAATTTCAATTTTGATGTCCATAGAGGTGATTTGAGCCCCTGATTACGAATCCGTGGTTTGTTTTTGTGTAGAACCTCCATGCATTCCAACACCCACCGAACGGGGGTCCAAGGGGTAAATTTTACATAGGTATATAGACATGTACACATGTACACTTACGTACATACTACATTGGTCCGCTTCAGGCAGTGAAGCCGTCATAGCTATGTATATGTAGTGTGGTTCGTTTCCACTACAGCGGAAAAAGAGAGAGGACTAGTAAGGAAAAATGCCCTTGTCGGGCGGCTCCTTGGGTAGAATAGGTTACTGTCTGTCTAAAGCGGAAAAATACTTAGGCTGAGCTTGTAAAAGCATTGGTACAAGACTTTATTAACGAGAATATGCAATTCGTGTGAGCTCGTTAAAGTAGGTGGACTAGGTATACCTGTTGAGAATAGGAATATGATCTTCGTAGGGCAGACACTGTTTTCCGCACCCTATTCGCGCGAACTTACAGCCCGTTCTGGGTTTGTTTCAACGGTATTTTCTTTTTATTATTGTTGTAAAGTATATATGCTTGATAAAAAGGTTCTGTGAGATAACGGCAGACCTTATCCAGATCCTTAACTTATCCTTTGATCCAGGGTTGGCAAGTCTCGGGTTTGCAACCGAGACCGAGACCGAGACCGAGACCGAGACCAGGCAACCGAGACCACCCAAACGAGACCTACGAGACCGAGACCAGCCCTTGGGGGTCCTTTTTTCAAGTTTCAATTATAAAAATTTGAGATACTTTGAAATGTGAAAAAATCGTAATTAAGTTACAAAAAGTGACCGTCAGGTTAGGTTTATGAATGTATGACTTGCGAAGTTGCGAGAAACTTGACATTGTAAACGACCGCAAGCATGAGAGTAGGTGATTGACAGCCGGACTATAGGATTATTTTTCCGCAATTCTGTCAACTTTTGGAATGTTTTAAAAGTTTCACACACTCTTCGCATACCACAGTGTGTTTTATAGTGCATTGCATACATATATTTGCACTATGACAGTCTGACTCAGGTGCCAGCGTAGAATCGTCCGTGCTGGTGCAGTGGTGCTACTATCAGAAGTGCTAATAGGAGCATCATCACGGACCAGAAAAGTTTCTCCAGCTGACGCAGTTAGGTGGGGGAAGGTTTGATGCCTCAACCACTCCATAGCCCAAAGAGCATTTGATTGTGCCTAGGTTTTTTTAGATACTTAATGCTTTCACATGCGTTGATAGGTTGGGGCTCAAAAACTCAATTAAACTGCCAACCAATTCGCGCTTCGTAACGTTGCTGAAAGCAGCAAATTTTTAGTTACTAATCAACAACGAAGTTAGTACTGTTTGGTAAATGATGGTCAGTATTTCTATATATTGTTTAACATTATGCTTGAGAGGTTCCACATACAAATGCAATATCGCTAAGTCAGACAACCCATTCTAGCTCAAACTTTAATTAATAGCTTGACGTACAAAGTTTAAACTTGAAGTTAGTTTGCCCGTGAACTGACATTCTTCTTTAGCAGACAGTTTTGACCATTCCATGCTTGGCATTCTATTTGGAATCGTAAATCGTAAAAAAATCTTCGTTATCGTAAAAATTTTTGAAAACTTCTAGCCTCATCTGAAATACCGAGACCACCCTATGGCAGGTCTCGGTTTTCCTACCGAGACCGAGACCGAGACCGAGACCGAGACCAGCCTAGTCTCGGGTTTTTTACGAGACCGAGACCGAGACCGAGACCGAGACTGCCAACCCTGCTTTGATCATAATATATGTATGTATATGTAAGGTACTGTGTAAGCATCTTACTTCATTCGATCATATTTGAATTATGTATACTGTGTTAGATGTGTGTAAGCTAAAGTAGGAACAAATCCATAATCTGAGAGTCCATAATCTAAAAGCAAGAGCTTACAAGAAACTGCGACCTAAATTGACCCATTTATGGCGTGCAAAGTACATTGGTGCGAGGTAGGGTTTTCAGCGTAATTGTCAGCCGAGAACTTTAGCAATCCCTGACCGATTGTTTCCACACCCCTGAATCATTTCACCCGTTCAGCCAACAGTCGACATTTCAGCTAAAATTGTTACGAGTGCCCGCTCTAACGTTTTTGCCATTTGCCAATGTTGAATTAGTGTAAAAAAGCCTCTATGTTACATGAGCAAACGATATAATTTAGCTGAAGGTCGCGCGAATAGGGTGCGGAAAACAGTGTCTGCCCTACGAAGATCATATTCCTATTCTCAACAGGTATACCTAGTCCACCTACTTTAACGAGCTCACACGAATTGCATATTCTCGTTAATAAAGTCTTGTACCAATGCTTTTACAAGCTCAGCCTAAGTATTTTTCCGCTTTAGACAGACAGTAACCTATTCTACCCAAGGAGCCGCCCGACAAGGGCATTTTTCCTTACTAGTACTATGGTGTTGGGCGTAATAATAGTTTTTTGAAAACACTAAACAGACAAGGGCCTGGCAGTTGGCTGTTAAATTTTCGAGATGTTTTTATCTGGCGCGCCGAAAATGCTGAGCGATATTTGCAAGTATGGGTTATAGCACTGGTTGGCGTGCTATAAATGATTTATACGCATGTTTCTACTTTCTGTGAAACTCCGAGTGCAGGATCACGAGTGCGCGAAGCGCACGAGTGCACTTGTACGAGGGTTTCACACATGCGTTTCAATTACTTTTAGCACAACCACCAGTGCTATAAGTGACTTGTAAATCAAATCGAATATAGCGTGCAGTATAAGTAGACTGCACGCTGCTGCGTGCAGCGTAAGTCGGGTTATTGCACTTTACTGTAACACTGAATCCAGTTACAATTATGGTGATTGACTAGTGGCCTGTGACAAAAACTGTGACCATACATGGGCGTGGGAGGGATTAGCCTCCCCCCAACTCGACGCCATTCCCCCCGACAGGTCCGCTTCCCCCCAGTTTTGAAGGTAGCTCACGAGGCAAAAATTAGTGGCTCTGGAGCAAAATTGGTGGCTTACGAAGCAAAATCGGCCGGAAAAGTTGCTCCGCACCCTCCCCCCCGGTCGACGGCTCCCCTCCAGATTTCCTTAGCTGCACATGTGTGACTATGACTAGTCTGCAACTACGTGACTTTATTAGGAGTTTCAGTGAATGCAAAAAAGAACCCAGGTTGGTTATCGATTCCTATTTAAGCCCGGTTCATACTTGTCCTTAAGGACACAGGGATATGGAAAAGAACAAATTCCGGTCAGCTGCTGCAAAGAATTGACAAAGGGCCTGTTTCAAAATTGGAATTAACTGGACTTGACTTAACTGGACTTGACTTAACTGGACTTAAACCAGCGGACTTAACTGGACTTGAAACCTGTTTCAAAATTCCCGGATTTAGCTGGACTTAAATAAGTCCGCTGCTATTTTAAGTCCAGTTAAGTCCGATTTAACTGGACTTAAAATTGCAGCGGACTTAATTAAGTCCAGTCAAGTCCAGTTTTTTTTGAAACACAGACTTAATTAAGTCCGACTTAGTTAAGTCCGACTTAATTAAGATTAAGTCCGATCCTGTTTCATAAATAACTTTGCGCATTGAGCGTTTGGGTTGCCCGCATGCTTACGTTTATAACTTTTGACTTAATTTATCGTTTTGCAAGTGTAAGGTGTCATTCGAAAGCTCAGAAAATGGGCTTTTTAATGATGCACTTTTTAAAAAGGTTACTATTAATTTCTTTCAAAAAATTATCCTAAATCTTCTTATTTTGAGTCCATTTTTATATACGCTTTTAAAAATACAGTGAAACTGAATTTTCTTCATTTTTCCAACCTGCTCTTTGGAGATTGATGTGTAGAGTTTGGCAAGAAGAGTCTGTTCCTCCTGGCTGGAATACTGCAGTGCTGATCCCAATTCATAAAAAGGGCAACGTCGCCGAGTGTCCCAACTATCGCGGTATTTCTTTACTGTGCGTGTTTTACAAGATATTCGAAGCCATCCTGTTCAAACGTCTTGCTCCAGCATATGATCCAATATTCAGAGAAAATCAGGCGGGTTTCCGGCCGGGCCGTGGCTGCTGTGACCATATATTCACCCTGCGGCGGATCATGGAATGGAGATACGAGTTTAGACAGCCCACTCTGATCTGTTTTGTCGACTTTAAATCCGCATTTGATACTGTAGACCGCACATCACTGCTTTCCATCCTCCGTGCTGATGGTGTCCCGGATAAAATAGTCAGGCTAATTAGCTCTCTATACTCGTCAACTAGTAGTGTTATCCGTGTCGGTAGTCATTTCTCCAATCCTTTCAACATCAATACCGGCGTCCGACAAGGAGCGGCTCTGTCACCCCTGCTTTTCAACATCGTTATTGACTTCATTGCGCGAACCACGTTTAGCACAGGTGACCCAGCTCTGATCCAGCATGGCAGTGCCTTTTTATTAGATCTGGAGTACGCCGACGATATCGCAGTTGTGGCTAGTAGCCAACAAAGCTTGTCAGTTTACCTGGACAAGTTGACATCCGTGGCTGCGTCTGTTGGACTTTGCGTCAACATTGCAAAAACTAAGATCCTTTACAGCTGCTGCCCAGTGCCTTTTATCCAAATTTGCAACACCCAGATCCAGAATGTAGCTCAGTTTCAATATCTTGGATCAGCTCTAACACCCACGGGTGATACCACCCTGGATATATCTCGACGAATCGCTCGGGCTGGTGGCGCGTTCTCGGCTCTGGAGAAAAGGGTCTGGCGCAAGCACAACATAAGCCTAAGAACGAAATTGCATGTGTTCGACGCTATGATTCTATCTGTATTGTTGTACGGCTGCGAGACCTGGCCTTCAAGAGTAGCTGATCTGCGACGTATTTCTGGCTTCGAAATGAGATGTATCAGACGCATACTACGAATCAGCTACCTCCAACACGTCAGCAATGACGACATCCGAAACAGACTTGACCGCCAACCAATAGCTGCAACAATCAAACGCAGACGTCTTGCATGGGCTGGGCATGTTCTTCGTATGCCCCACTCTAGACTACCTCACCAAGCTGTTTATCTAAAACCTTCGAGTGGTTGGAAACGCCCGGCCGGTGGTGTTCGTTCCACTTGGCTGAAGCCTATCAACAATGACCTAGCACATCTACGGCGGCCGTATGGTCGTTTCTGGCACAGTAACTGGCTCCAACTCTGTGAAGACTTGGCTTCTAACCGACAACAATGGAAGCAAATTGTGAACGACGCAACCATGGTTGATGTACCAGCTGATTGATGGCCACATCAATGCTGATTAGGCTTCACTTTAAAAACGTATAGTTACGAACTGAAACGGATAAAATCGATATGCTACCAGCAGACAGTTCAAAAAGGCAGTAAATGTTATCGTTTACACACTAAAACCATGAGCTCTTTTTGCATACAGTAGTTTTTCATTACTCTTATTTTTCCGGCTGTACAGGCTTCTAAGGAAAGGTCCCTACCTATGTAAATACCTATTATCAATTAGTAAATTTTACTTAGTGTTCGTGCCACAGTTCTGAATACTACCAAGAGTGCTTAATGTCTCTTAGAAGAGTCCTTATGTAACTACCTATCTGGTCTGGACTCTGGCTGAAAGTTGGTAGTAACAGCTACAATTACTATTATGGGTATTTCACAATATTTCGTGTACATACACAACGTCTACTCCACGTAACGGATGTCTATATCCATTTTTAATTTACAACTTCTTAAATACGCGACATAGACTTCTTTGATATTACCTACCCCACATTCAGGCTGGTTTTACGTTACTAAGGAGTATGGTACAGGACTCCAAGTGCAAATTACGGTACTAGTGTTAAGTGCAAAAACAAATCACATTAAACCATGCATTTATATAGTTTATTGCAACCAAATAAAAATTAAAAACTAAACTTTAAAGTAAACTTTAAATTGAAAATTAAGAAAGGCTTTGGAAAGCATGGATAAAGCCTTTACACATCTGCGATGCGCCGTCACGGGGCTATAATTTGTCCAATTTTAAGTAAATAGGAGAATCTAAAATTTTCACTTATACAGGTAGCCCCCCCTCTGAAAGTCGGAACATTTTTATCGCCTAGGATTGACCGGGGCCAAAAGCTACAGTAACATTTTGAATGAGCCACCTACTGTAATCTTGACTGCCGGTCGATGTTATGTATTGGCCTCGTTCTATGTTGTCTATTTAATCCCTGATTTTGACAAGTCTATGTTACGTGGCGTATACGTTGCGTATGTAAACCCAATATTTTCAATTACACGTCTATTATCTTTCAATTTAGTGCCATAATTATTCAAACCTGTGCTTTATGTATGCTGGGCTTAGACTTCGGGCTTGGGCTTAGTATCGGCCGTGTCTTTGCCTCAGGCTTAGGAAAATGCTGTAGACATTTTCATTCTGAAAAATTTCAGCCAGGGAAGCACAGTGAGTTTTGCCAGCTAAATGACAGGTCAGCCAGTCATGAAGCAGTCAAACGAGACTAGGTATAAAACACATTTAGTACACAAGCAACTTGACAACTGGACAGCGCCGTTTAAGGGGGTAGTGTCGCGAAAGCAGTCGATTTTGCGCGACTGTAAAACTTGTTCAGTAAAATGTTAGAAATTGTTCTTTCTATATTTTAAAAATCTACCAAAAGGCAAATTATTTTGCCAAGTTTCAGCAAAATTGGTGCAGCATATAGTTTGCAATAATGTCTCAAAGTCGGAAAAATGACGAAAAAAAAACCTATTCACATTTCATTTTTTAGTCACATTTATCAATTTTTCGGTTTAGTTTTTTTACATAGACTAATAGCACATATGTTGTAGTTTATGCACACAAAATTTAGTGCAGATTGCTGTAGCGGCTGTGGAGTAATACTAGTTTGAACTGTGAAGGTGTACTTAAACTGTAAAATAATAACAGCAATAATGATAAATTGTGGAAAATCTAGAGGCTTATTTTCAAATCAGAAGAAAAACGAACCTTCAATTTTCTTTTTTCTTATTTGTCGCAAAAAATTGTGCGTCCACACATGATGTGTACTTCACAAGCTGGCCAATCTGATATCTGGCTTGATTTTTCGAACTTTTATGTTCCTATTGTGTGATGTCTGGCTTACTAATGACGATTGGTCCAAGATATTTGTCCATATTGATAGTGTGATGTCTGGCAGTAATTATTTGATACCATACAGCGTTGGACTAGCTGCTCATTGCATGTACTACTTCAAAACAAAAAGTTCTATTTTCACAGCCTATGAGCAAAACTGCTTTCGCGACACTACCCCCTTAAGAAGGGTAATAGATCAAGCAATCACGTATTGCTAAACCCTTCAGGACATGAATAATTTTTTTATTGTATGGTATAGCACTGTCTTATGAAAATATTGCACCGAAATTAGTGTACAAACAAATTATTTCGGACCATGTGTACGGGTAAGTCCGAATACTGCGTTACTGTTTTTGCACCCAATGGTGCAAAAAGTAAGTTTCACTGACAATAGGCAACGCTTTTATGTTAACTTCGTAGCTAATTTTTTTTGCTGTTAACTTTTCAAGTTTACTAAAAAAAATTAATTCTAACTGACTTCTAAATGCATATTATCAACGTTTAGCACTCCTTTATTTGACTTTTAAGGCAAGTTTAATCATTATAACTTGCCTAAAAATGTCAGTGCTCGGGTAAAAAAGTTTATTTAACCGTTTTTTGGTAATTTTTCGAAAAGCTAAACTGATGAAAATTATATCATAAAAAAGGCCAATTATTACGCTATCGTTTGACATATAGATCATCCAAATCGGTTAAGGATGTCCAAAGTTATAAAGGATTATGTGAGAGCAATCAGGCACTCAAGTCCGTTAAGTCCGCGTAATGTTACGCGGACTTAAAACACCAGCAATTACATGTAATTTTAAGTCCGCGGACTTAAGTGGACTTAAATAAGTCCAATTTTGAAACACGCAAAATTTAAGTCGGACTTAAATAAGTCCAGCGACGATTTAAGTCCACTGGTAATTTTGAAACAGAATCGGACTTAAAATTTAAATCCGACGGTTATTTTGAAACACGATCGGACTTAATTAAGTCCGCTGACATAGTTAAGTCCAGTTAAGGTGGTTGTTGCGTTTTTGAGGTTTTTGTCATTTCTATGTAAACTTTGCGCCACCAGTACTCAAGTTATAAGTGACGCCTGAGCATGAATTTTTGGGGCAGTACTGTAAAGGTCAAAATCCCCAGGCATGTCTCTCACTTTTTCGAAATTTCACCCGTGGACATTTTTAGAAGGTTTTAATTACAAGAAAATATCTTAAATTTTCGGTGCGTTTGCTTTTCAGCTATTTTCTCAGTAAATTGACTAGTTATTAAAAAAGTGGGGGACATGCCTGGGGATTTTAAACATGTCAAAAACCTTACCAACTTTCAGCCCCAACAGGTAATCGTATGATTCAGAGCTGTGGCGCAAACTTTTTGGAAAAAATTGTAATATTTTTGAAAGGACCTTTCTTTAGTCGCTTATACTGGAAACAAAATCATAGGTTAGTTTTCAATACATGGCATACATTTAGGAAAGATATTGTTCTACCTAATGCAAAAGACCGCTTGTGATTTGAATTTGTAAACGCTGAGCTATGGCTTTTCAAAAAAACACCTAAAAACGCAATTACCCCCTTAAGTCCAGCTAAGCCCACTTAAGTCCGATTTTCTGTTTCAAAATTTAAGATTTAATTAAGTCAAGTCAAGTCCAGTTAAGTCCAATTTTGAAACAGGCCCAAAAGCGACTCTGATATTTTTTCGCATACCATGTGGAAGTGACGTTGCCTTTGTTCGTGCCAAAAATTGGCTCATTTGGCCATGTAGTTTTCTTGGAATTGCTTAAGGAGAGGGACAAGGACGAGCATGAACCTGGCTTAACATTTTATTAATTTTTTAGTCTTAAAGTTTGAGTCGACGTATCTGCGAACGATTCCATCCGCTAGTGCTTACGAAAAGTCCTACATGCACAGAGATGCCATCACGCATGTGGTAGCGACAAAGTTAGTTCACTTATATATTATTTGTTTTTTGTTATAAATTGGCAGGAATTTTTTCTAGCGGATATATATATTATATATATTCTGCTAAACCATCTGGGAGCAACATTATGGATGTGGGCTTTCCCCATTGTCTGCCTAATGAAACTCAACAACAATATGTAAAACCTAGGGACTCACAAATTGTGAGTCACAATGACTGTTTGTTTAGACTTGAGACTACAATTTCTTAGTTGTGTTGTTTCTTCTGTTTTTTGATTGTGTATTTGTGAACGAAGCAAAAAATACAAGCCAGGGCTATAATGTAGATATATAAATTTCCTTCGATTTTGTATAATTATTTTCGAGGATTATTTTTTGTGAATGATTGCACATTTGCCCTTAATGATAGATTCATTGATTTCTTACGAACTACGAAGCCTTAGCTTACAGAGTCGAGGGGGAGGGCGCTCATACGTTTTGGCCATCATTTTATTTCTTTTGTTTTTATTTGTGTATTTTTTGTTTGATTTAGAACAGATTTTATTATTACAGCCAGCGGCGATGGTCATCTTAAATTCTGGAAAAAGTTGCACAATAAAGGCATTGAATTTGTGAAGCACTTCCGTGCACATTTGGGTCAGTTTCAGTTCCACATTTTGCTCAGTTAGATCAATAGACTGGATATAAAACTGTTTACATGTAGCCGTGAATGTGAATAAAATTTAGGATGCCAACTGATAACAGTAGGGTATTTTTTGGGCAATATATATATATACCGGGCAAATGCTCACGATTTTGAAATTTTGCTCACCAAAATTGAAATTTTGCTCAAATTCTGCTCACCGCTCTGAAGAAACCCCCTCTTTGGTTTTTTAATGTTTTAATTTTATTTTCAGTTTTTTAATGAAAAAATTCCCGATGCGTCTCTAATTGACAAAATTTGGCCCAAAAATAAAAATTTCTCTTTTTTCCTGGAGGCTGCCGCCCCCAGACCCCTGCAATTCCATGGCTTAGTATTCCTTGCTTTTATCTTTCACGAAAGCATATGCACGCAAGGGCGTAGCCAGCGGGGAGGGGATTGCGGCGGTCGCGACCGCCCCTTTTAATCGGACCTGAAGAAATTGTCGATAAGATTCCCCTCTTGGCGATAACCAAGTATAAAACGTAAACTAGCAAATTTACGATTTGCTCACCGATCTGAAACTTTGCTCACTGAAATTGAAATTTTTCTCAATTTTGCTCACAATTTTTTTTTGAAAAAAAACCCCTCATAACAGTAAAACTGAACGTATAAGTTATCCAGGATTTCTTTATCGTTATGTTATGGGAATCTGACCATTGTTGAACCAACCTGCGTTTTACATTTATGGTTAACTTTGACTTCTCCAATTTCGTTGGTGTTTAGAAACGCCAAGCTTTGAAGCACACAAAAGTGCAAATATATATAACGCTACGTTTGAAATATTATATCACGATTCACGACGAACACAAAATGTACGTTTTTATTTGACTTCAATGTGTTAAACCTTGTTTCATTTTTAGGGCGAATTCTGATGTTGGCCGGAACGTCGGATGGCAAATTAGCTTGCACAATTTCAGATGACAAAACCATCAAAGTGTTCGACGTGGTTAATTTCGATATGATAAACATGATTAAACTCAGTTTCAGGTAACGTCCTTTTTGTCGTTTTTATACCTTTATGTCCTTTTTTGGCTAAAGTGGACTCTTCCTTGGTGATCGACTAGAAGTTACTCTTAATTTGTATATAATTTTTTTGGTATTTTGTAATTTTTGCAAAGGAACCCTTCCCGGAGGAGCGCTCTTGATGTATCGTATGTCCGTTCGATTTCGTTTAGCCGTTAGTTAATAAGTTAATTATTGTTTAGTCTTCTAGTTCAAGGCCTAGTCGAAAATATTAGAGATTAAATCGAATGGATTAAAGTTTGTTTGCTAATTGTTCAAATCCCTTCTTCAGTTGAAATGGATTTAGAAACGTCTTTATGTTCGAGGCAGGGCTATGGTTATAATATTGTGATATGGCCAATTATATTTGGCTTCATTGACAATGTCTTGAGTTATTGGCAAAAAATATGAAATCGATTCTATATATATTAATAAATTATATTAAGATTTAAGATATATTTCAGGAATTAGATTTCATGATTTTTTCAGTTCGTTTAATCTCCTGAATGAAGTGACGTAATTTTTTAATCCATTTTTCAGGCCGCTGACCTGTGAATGGGTGTACAGTAGTGGTGATGCGATTGCAGTCGTGGCCGTTTCGGAAGCGGATTCTGGTTCCATTCACGTTTTTGACAGCAACAGCACGGCTGAGCCAATTCATTCATTGGAAAAACTGCATTCAAAGCCCGTTGTAATCATGCGAGTAAGTTAAAGTAGATTTTTACGTTGTTCATTGTAGTGTGTTAATTTATATCGATTAGGTTAACTAAGCTGGAATTGATAAAATCAGCTGTTTTATTGATTTTTGTTTTATTACAGTATTTTCAATCAGTCATGTAATTTCTAAACTGTTGTCCTGACATTTACAGTGTCTGTAAGCTTCAGCAAAATATTTCTGGAGTGCCGTTTTGTCGTGTATAGCTTTCCATTTCCAAATGTTCCGATGAACTAATAACGAGTCTTTCGATTTTGTGAAGGTGACAGTATATCCTTATACTAAAAGCAGTTTGATATGTTTTCTGTCACGGTAACTTCGGTGTACTTTTTGAAAGGGAAACTTTTTAGTTAACTTTTTAAAAAAATAAAATTTTTTCAGTACAACGCTGTCTACGATGCGGTTATATCAGTGGATGAAATGGGCATGATTGAATATTGGGGCTCGACGCGACATGACTTTGGCTTTCCCAGCAATGTTCTGTGGAAGTACAAAACAGACACAGACCTTTATGATTTGGTCAAGGTATTGGTTAATTAAATTGATTGTATTTTTGGGAAAAATCCGACTTATTGTATTCACCAATCACCGTGTTTGTAAGCTAGTTACTTGTAGTTTTCAGTTAGTTGTAGTTTTTCAGTCGTGCGTCATCGTATATATCGAAAAAAAGGATATTGGAAAGGAATTGGATATAAAGCAGTAGTCCAACAGCCCCATATTTTCGTAAATAAGGTTTTAGGATTGTACCTACAATTATATACAGATTGTAGAAGAAACCAAGTAAAATTTGATTTATGACTCGTCTAATGGGCTTACTTTGGTCGATCTTTATAAAAGATAACCTGTTGGGGATTTATTTATATTGTTTATACCTGTTGTGAAATTTTGATATTATTTCGCTGTGAAGATATAATTTAATAATAGTTAATGATTGTAAAACAAAATTGTTTTAGGCTAAAACTAAACCACTAGCCGTCAGTGTTGAGCCGAAAGGACGTCAATTTCTAACCTTCTCGTCTGATTGCAAAATTCGATTTTTTCGATTCGATACGGGTAAAATTGTGAAAATTATGGACGAATCAATTGATTTATATATTTCGGGCAAAGAGAGATATGATCTACCCAATGCGGAATTTAATCGAAGAATTGCAGTGGAAAAGGATTTAGACAAAAGCGGGCCGGCTGAATTGCAAAATTTTATCTACGATGAAAGTGGACATTTTCTTCTTTACGCCACGGCTATGGGAATCAAAGTGGTCAATTTGAAAACAAACGCCTGCGTACGAGTTATTGGTAAGTTTTTAATTATATTCTATTTTATTGTATTGCAATGGCGTATGCGTCAACACATCCATAATAGTTCAATGCTGGCTTGCTCTGAAACCGTGTATGATGGGTCCTATTTTCTGTTGTTTTTTTGTAATTTTAATGGTGTATTGCTTTTAATGTGGGGGAATTGTCATAGTACAGTCAGCTTTTTGGAAATAGCGGATTTACGTCAATGCTTAGGCATGGTGTAATTTCATGTAAGCTGCAAGGCAACCTTCCCACTTGATTTGGCTTCGTGAGCCTCTTGAGTCTTGGGGCCCATTCCTTTCCGGATTAATTGGGTTTACCGGGTTATTTTTAATCGGACTAAGCGGTTTAAAAATTAGGCTTAAAAATGCCATTCCAAAACCTTCGGATTAACTTAACTTTTAGCGCGCTGCTTTTTAATCGGACTAAACGGACTTAACTATGCACGCTAATGTTAAGCGTGTATGTTAAATCCGTTTCACCCAGTGGTAGCTTTGGAATGGGTTCAGACTAAAATTAAGCCGTTGACTTATTTCAACTCGATTAGTTCGTTTAACCCGATTTGCCATGCCTAAACCTCGGACTCAAATAAGTCCAGTCCGTTTAATCCGGTATAGGAATAGACCCTTGGTTAAATGAGCCACCGGGTGGATGTCTGGCGGGTGGAGTGAAAAAGTCCCCGCGCCGATATGATTCCGTCTGGGTCAAGTTTCATTCCTTATCTTTAAGTCCAGTTCACAGTTTTCGTCAGGGACAGGGTCAGGGTCAGCTACTATGAAGAATGACGCAGACGCAGTCGTTTGGGTTATTTTTCGGTAAAGGTCGCATTAAGTTTAAAACAGATTTCTTGGAATTACTGTGGGACATAGCTAGTTGAACAAGAATAAGGATGAGTAAGAATATGGCTTTAGATTCAATTCGTGCTCCGTTTTCCCGTTTTGCGGACAACTACGAGGAAATCAGGCCACTATGAACACTGTGTGTTATTTATTAGCAAGTGTTGTGCGTTTTATTGCAATATTTATTCTAGGTGCCAGCGAGAATCCACGTTTCCTGCAGCTGGCCCTGTGTCGGGCTGTGCCAGTGGCAGGGTTGGCTGTGCAGGAAGGATCCACAGCCCCCACCATTCAGATGGAAGCCAGCGATAATCCCGCTCTGCAGCGATGTATGTAGATTTGAGTTTTTTTGAATGTGGGGCGCCTTTTTTGTCTCATTCTGCTCTGCTCCTTAGAATAATGTCACTACTAAAAGTGGAAATTATATCTATTTACTTTTAAGTTGTGGCAGCGCAACTTTTTACTAAATTAAGTATTTAAAATAGCCTAGTGCTCCTACTCAAACTGTCAAACTTATATCACTGAGCAATTTTTAGAATGTTTTCGGATATGTGTTTTAACCAGGTTTTTTTTCAAAATCGACAGTGGGTCCACGTTGGGTCAGGTTAATTTTCGTTGGGTCCAGTTAAGCACTGACTGGGTCAAGAATATGTCGTAAATCGTAAGTAGACATTTTTATAATATTTTATATGTCATTTTCTGTGCTAGGTACGCATTGACGTACCCAGAAAAAAATTTCGGAGGAATTACTTTTCGAGTTTTTGTAATGGAATGAAAAATATATAGTCTTTTCTGCAATTTCGACACAAAAATAAAATGCAAAAATCACTGTCACACAGCTGCAGGGGTCTGGGGCTGCAGCCTCCAGGCCAGAACCAAAGATTTTTTACACCTTTTAGCGAAAGGTTTACATAACAAAACGTAGTTTGTGGTCATTTATGTAGTCATTTAATCTAAATAAATTCACTGTCCGCTGTCAGTGGCGTATATACCCAGACAAAATTTCGGGGGATTGACTTTTTTAAATAAATGGGTTAAAATACACTTTTGACATTTATTTTAGTACTTACAGTAACTTTAACACTTTAATTCGCAGTGCAAACGCAAGATCAGGCAGTCACAGGTTGCAGGGGTGTGGGGGCGGCAGCCCCCAGAAAAAATGGAGATTTTTAACTGTTTACGCCGAATTTGGTCAACTGGAGACGTATCGGAAATTTTTTCCGACAGGAAAATTAAAAACTAAGTATGGCAACGTCACATCAGACAGTGTATTATACAATTAAATTCAGCATAATGTACTTTTGTAGAGATGGCTTTGATGAAAGATAATAACAAGGACTAGTCAGCCATAGAGATGCGGGGGTCTGGGTACGGCTGCCTTCAGAAAAAAATTTGACAATTTTTTGATTTGCAGGCAAAATTTGTTCAATTGGAGACGTATCAAAAAATTTTTCGGCGGGACGATAAAAACCAAAGGGGGGACCCTTGTTGACAATTTCTTAAAGTTCAACCAAAAGGGGGGTCGCGACCCCCCCCCTATCTATGCCCTTGGGTCTGGCTTGGGTCAGTTTAATTTTTGCTGGGTCCAGTTAAGAGAACTTGAGTCTGGACCCACTCGTGGACCCAAAAAAACCCCTGGTTTTAACTTATCAGATTTATATATTAATATGAATTTATGTATATATAAATTTATTGACAAGTTTATTAATAACTATAGACTGATTTTAGCTTAACATTAATTTGAGATGTATTAAATCAGATGGTCAGTAAGTTGTAATAATATTATTGTTTTTCTTATTTTTAAGTTAACAGTTTTGCTCATGTTTTAGCCGATCCAGATCCGTTGTTGGTGTGTACAGCTTATAAGAAGAATAGATTTTATTTGTTCACCAACTCTGAACCTTCGGGTGGAGGGTAAGGCCTGATAACATCGATAATAAATCAATTATTGTTTTCGTGAATGCAACCATTCTTGAGGCTTTACCCTCTGATGGCGGAAACACACTTAGGTTTTTCTAATCAGACAATTTTATCCATATTATTATATAGGTTTTTCTAATCAGACAATTTAATCTAATTTTTTCTAATCTAGCTGGGTTTTTTTTTCGCCAGGAAGTTTTAGCAAAGTGGCTAAAAAGGTCCAAAAATTTTTAAGTGGCTAAAAAGGTCCAAAAATTTTTTAGCCAATATTTTTTAAATTTTTTAACTACGTTTTTAAAGCATTCATTTAGCTTCAATTCACTTCAATTTGAATTTTTTCACAAGTGACCAAGCAGTGGCATACCCAGATAAAAGTTTCGGAAGGGAAATACTTGGAAAAAATGGATTAAAATGCACTTTTTGCAATTTTAACGCAAAAATTAACATTGCAAATGCAAGACAATTAAGCCACAGAGTCGCAGAGATATGGTGGCGGATTGCAAGTATCTTATATGCGGTCAGTGGCGTGCCCAGAAAACAATTTCGGGCGGAATGACTTTTCGATTTTTTGTAATTGGATAAAATGCACTTTTTAGCCATTGAAAGTTTGAATGTAACACTTACAAAACCGGCTTAAAAACGTAACATCACTAAACCACAAAGTTGCAGGGGACCGGGGTCGGGAGCCCCAGAAAAAAAATTGGAGATTTTTTTCAATTTTTAGGCCGAATTTGGTCAGCTGGAGACGTATCAGAAATTTTTTCAGGAATCAGAAAAATTAAAACAAAAGATGCGAACAGCAAACGTCACATCAGACAATATACTACACAAGTAAATGAAGCATAATATATTCGTGTAGACATGCATAGGCTTTGATGAATTGCAGTAACAAAGAAAAGTAAGCCACACAGTCGCGGGGGTCTGGGGGCGGCAGCCCCTAGGAAATTAGTAACGAATTTCATTTATTATTGGGTCAAATTTTGTCAAGTAGTGACGTATATATTGGCCGAATAATAAAAACCAAAGGGGGGACCCTTGTGAAGATTCACTCGCCGGGAAAAAATTTTGGGAGATTTTCTCTCCCCTTCCCCCTGGGTACGCCCTTGTATGCGCTCACTCACGCAGCCAACAAATGCGGAAGTTGAAACTCTTCTTTACAATTTGCTAGGTTGTCGTATTTTGGCGTTTTCGAACCGCATGAACCAGCAAGTTAGTGTCTGGGATTGGTATTGTTGCAGTTCCCAGGGAGAGACCGAAACTTTTTTGATTTATTCCGAAATATATATACCCACGTTTAACGGATCGGAATGACTCACCGAACGTGGTTTGCGAAAGTTTTCAGTAAACGAAGTAACTTTACTAACTGATCCTGAAAAATTGAACAACAGAAAGATAAAATACTTGACTGAATCCAAGGGCGTAGCCAGGGGGGGGTCCTTTTGGTCGAACCGGAAAAAATTGTCAACAAGGGTCCCCCCTTTGGTTTTTATCCCCGGCCGAAAAAAATTTCTGATACGTCTCCAATTGACCAAATTTGCCATAAAAATCGGAAAATTTTCAAAATTTTTTCCTAAGGGCTTCCGCCCCCAGACCCCTGCAACTCTGTGGCTTACTATTCCTTCTTATTATCTTTCACAAAGCCTATGTATGTCTACAAGAGTACATATTATGCTCAATGCTGCATTTACTATTGCGTAATACACTGTCTGATGTGACGTTCCCATCTTTTGTTTTAATTTTCCTGTCTGAAAAAATTTCTGATACGTCTCCAGTTGACCAAATTTGGCCTAAACATTGAAAAATTCCCATTTTTTCTGGGCGCTACCGCCCCCAGACCCGCGCAACACTGAGTTTATTTAATTTTAATGACCAAAACTACATTTTCTTACGTAATAAAATGGATTGTGGCGGCTGACGCCCCCAGACCGCGCAACAGTGAGTGTAAAAAAAGAGCAAAAAAGTGGACAAGGTGCGACCCCCCCTTTTAAAAATCCTGGCTACGCCCCTGACTGGATCACTATGTTAAATGAAACATTGTTGCAAATGGGTGTAAATTGTAGTCACAAGGAAATTTTTTGCGTCTAATGGCAAAAAACGGTCAATTGGAGACGCATAGGAAAATTTTTTGAATTTTGGACAAAATTTGGTGAATTTGGAGAGTTATCAGAAATTTTTTCTGCCGAATTTGTTTTAGCAAATTGGCTAAAACGACCAAAAAAGTTTTAGCAAACTCTCAAAAATTTTCGCCAATGCTAACGTTTTGGCCCAAAAAAACCCAGATCTAGATTCACACACTGTACTTCTACGTTACCGGTTAATTTATTTTTTGTGCTAAATTTATAAGCAAGTTTTAAAAACTGTTAGTTGAGTGAGAAGTGTCAGCTTGTGAAATATTGTGAAAAATTGAAAGAAAACGTTAAAATTTTTAGTATTAGTGCTTAATTTGGCTGCAATAATATGTTATGCCAATTTTAGGCCAGAATCAGATAGAGATGTTCTGAATGAAAAACCACGGAAGGAGGATATTGTCACGTCAGTTGACGTAAGTTGAAAGAATCATAGTAATCTGGAGTATTAAAGAAAGACGAATTTAAGAAAAGAAATTTGCTCGTGCTTGTGGAATACTTATCAAAAGTTCATATTATTATGTTTTTATCAGATTGTACTCTTGGTATTGTAAGTGTAATAATTATTGTTCTATTAATTTTAAGTAGGGGAAGTAATTTGAGCAGGATTTTATGCCGCTGACTTGTTTCATCTGTCTAGTCCTACTCCATTCTCTACGTGGTGCCAGAATTTAAGTCTGGTCCGTTTAATGCCTATTTCATACTTGTCCGTGTCCGTGTCTATACATGTGGGTGGCGGGTTTGGGGGGGTGAGTTCACGCCCCAGAAGGCAACTGCACCCCAGATGCTTTTCTGCATTTTCATAGACATTTTTGCTGGTCTAGCTTACATACCAAAAATTGGACGTTAACTGCAATTAAATATTGAGCAATATCTGATCAAAATTGTTGCTTACTGACAAGTATGAACTATTAAGCTTAATCAGGTATGAAAGGAATGGGCTCTGAGAATCCTTCATTTTGTTTCAGGAAGACGTGGTGGGTCATCGGTTGGCGGAGCAGTGCGTCATCCACACCAGCATGGGCGACATTCACTGCAAACTATTTCCCAACGAAGCTCCCAAGGCCGTCGAAAACTTCTGCACCCTGGCTCGCAATGGCTACTACAACGGACATATTTTTCATCGGGTCATCAAGAGCTTCATGATCCAGACCGGAGATCCCACTGGTATAAAAAAACTGTTTAGATAACTCTTTTGGAAACCCATGTCGATCATATATTATTATTATGGGACAAGTGTAGCTGCAGATTTTTTCTGGGGGTTCGCGTTTGTCGACTATCAAGTCAATAGGAAATGTCGACTGAACGGATGCGGTGGCGAAAGCTATTTTTTGCCATTTGGGCATTCGTGGGTAGAAAAACCGGTGGCGGATAGGAGTAGAGCCCGCACGCCATGTGGTCGTGTTTCTATGTTCGTATTATCAAAAAAGTACTAGAAAAAAAGCAACTAGATTGCTGAATTGCTGGTTATACGCATGAGGAATCAAGCTAAAAGACTAGACTAAAAAAACTTGGAAATTTAGATTTTCAAGTGCTAAGAACTTTCATTAATTTAGGATTTAAGTGTCTTAAGATTTAAAAAACAGTTTAGATTGTGCTACTTTCAGGGACCGGAACGGGTGGAGAGAGTATTTGGGGTGAAGACTTTGCGGATGAGTTTCACCCGAGCCTCAAACACGACCGCCCTTACACTCTCAGCATGGCCAATGCCGGCCCGAATACCAATGGATCTCAATTTTTCATTACAGTTGCTCCTGCTGTGAGTGTTTTTTGGCAGAACAATGCTGTTGGGGAAGGGGGTCGAAATGTGGTGCTTTGATATGGGCTCCTTAATGTGATGTGGACAGTGGACAGCCCCTTTAAACTGCTTAGGGACAAAATAGTGAACACAATGGGGAAAAAGCAAAAGGATGAGTATACAATGAACCAGACCTTTACGGCCGTTTGCACCAACCTTATTCTCGAGCTATTTTCGAGTGCTGTTCACCAGCTTACAATACTCCAAAATCGTATTGAATGTACGGGAATTAGTATAGTGGGGTACCCATTATACAGGAACCAGTGAAAACAAATCTAACGAATGTCGAATACGTCTTTAGGGTTAAATCAGATCAGCTAGTCTTATTCTATTCTCGAGCTATCCTATTGTGGTGCAAGCCAGAGTTAAGCTTTTCCCTTCGGTTATCTAAAATAGTATCTGCTTCTGTTTTTTTGTTTTTAGCCATGGCTGGACAACAAGCACACCATATTTGGTCGTGTGCAGAAGGGCATGGAAGTGTGTCAGAATATAAGCAAAGTGAAGACAAGTAAACGGGGGGACAAACCGCACGATGATATCAACATTATTAGCATTACTGTCAAATAATTGCTCAATTTTGGTTGATTCAATCTTTGCAGTCGTGTGGTGCAAATAAAATGTCTGATTGAAATAATGCATGGGATTTCGAGTCATTTTTGATATACCTATACTTGTAGCCGTGTGTTGTTCAGCTGGGAAAGGTGTAAAAAAACGTTTAAAAATGAAAATATGATCTATTTTAAGAATAGCTGATGGAATGGTATTTTCATAAATTCGCTGGCTGAACACACACGCGGATACGACTAAAAACCAATTCACACAAGGGCGCATTTTGCTTTATAGCGTAGGGTAAGCCATGGCACATTGCAGATTTACAGGGAGCATGGGCACGACCATGTGCATTCTATAGTTAGAAGGCTCACATTACTTGCAGCATTGTGTGAAATGCATGCAGCAGGCAATGTGAACTTTCTACTTTTAGAATGTGCCCGCTCATATGACTTGCAATGCGCCATCGTGTGAATTGGCCTTGAATTTGCCGTCGGTCTAAAAGACGGCGCTCTGGCTTGGGAGGAGTAAACGCTAAAGGGCCTACAGGTTGGGAACAGGAGGCTAGCTAGAGTCCCCAGGACATAAAGTTCCTGTGAGACGACTGCCAATAAACATTTTATTGAATGTAATTTTACACACCTGTAATTCCTAACTATTGAACAAAAACTTTATGGTAATTCTAAATATGCTGAAACTACTCAGTGGTCACTAGTTAGTACTCAGTACCGCACTAAACACCTAAGGCTCCTACGTTTACGGGTGGGCGCAGTGCTGCGGTTACCGGGGTTACCACTGCCGTAACCGCTAGTTTGAGGTATGTTTGAGGTAATGGGTATGTTACCGCGCGGTAAGTGCGGTTACCGCGGTTACGGCAATTCAAGCATCAGGACCTGAGTGTGATTTTCCGTTGCAAATAATAATAATCACTGTTGTGGCTAACAAAAGAGTAAAACACTACATAATGTTTGCACGGTAAATTGTTAATACGGTAATTGCTCCAGCTAAATAATAAAGCTTGTTTTTGTCCTTTTGAGGTGACGACTCACTAGTGACTAGGTGACAATTCCATAGAAACAAAAATTTACAGTTAACGAATGCATTACCTAAACATTGGTTGCGGTTACCGCCGTTTTGTTTTACCGCGGTTACCGCAAAATTTTGCAGTAGGTACTTGCCGCTGTGATCACCGCCAACACCACGGTAATTTTTGCGGTAAGCGGTGATGAAAAATCGTTACCACGCCCACCCCTAGCTTAAACTACTTACTGCACGCACACATGTATTGTGGAATGCCTAAAGACAGCCTTAGCTTAGTATATATTGCTTAACGCAGTCGGCCATATTCTAATCTAATGCCAAGAGTGCATAACAGCAAGAGTACATAATAGCTTCTCACTCTATATAGAAGAAGAGTGAGACACTCTCCAGCCTGCCTGTGTTATAGCACAGGCAGATGCGCTGGTCGTTTTCAGGCTACATGTTGACATTCTATGCAACATGTGACTGGCCAATCAGAAGCGAGCTTCTATTCTCTGATTGGCCGACGCCTGTGCACGTGCTCCAATCATAAAACGGGATAGGGATAAAGACTAATAACTCATTATTTATTCATAGTTTGCTTGTAAAAACATTAAAAAAGGTTTGCAAATACCTTTGGGGATATTTTGGCAAACTTTCAGCGAAATTGATTGAGAAACTTTGAAGAAATTCAGAAAAGTTTATATCTCAAAAGTTTCTCAATCAATTTCGCTGAAAGTTTGCCAAAATATCCCTAGAGGTATTTGCAAACCTTTTTTAATGTTTTTGCAAGCAGACTATGAATAAATAATGAGTTATTAAGCTTTTAACTCTATCTTAATGCTTATCAACGCATCAGCGATTATATACTAAAGTGTGTTACGCAGGGAATCTACGCGCTGATTGGCCAGTCACATGTTGCATAGAATGTCAACATGTAGCCTGAAAACGACCAGCGCATCTGCCTGTGCTAGAACACAGGCAGGCTGGAGAGTGTCTGACTCTTCTTCTATATAGAGTGAGACGCTATTATGTACTCTTGATAACAGGAATCCTACTTTGTATGTACTCTTGGTCCTTGGACCTTGGTTGGTAACGTGTAAAATTTTCCGTTACGATGTTCTAATTTGTGGAAATAGAACGTATTAGATTGTGTTTTTGCATTCGACCTATACAGTTTTCCTTTGGGAGTCAAAGCTGCGAAGTGTGCGTTTTCATGCTGGAACCAGCGGCAGAGTGTGAACGTCTCTTGCGCAGATATGCAAACGTCGCATTTTGCCAGAACGATTTCATATTCACTTTATACGTATCTCCAGCTTCCAGTGTATCCGGCAGTGGCTTTCCCAACAGCTCTGGCAGAAGCATCGCCAAACATCCGGCGGTCACCGACAGACACCCAAATACCATCATGGGCAGCATCGGCGCAAAACGCGCTGCAAAGACTATGAATGGGGTGGGAATGTTGAGAATAGCGCTGAGCATGCTGACAAAGCCGAGCCCGGACCCGCGAATCACTGTGGGAAACAAAACCCCGGCTACCAGAAATACTAGATTAAAGCTGAGTGAGATAAAAAGTTTGGTGATAACAGCGAACAGAACGACGGCCCAGTTTGCTGAAGATACGGCGCACCCGATACTGGCTACTCCGGCTATAATCATACTGACCCCCATGGTGGTAACACGTCCCACCCGATCTGTCACCGCACAGAACATTGCGGCAGGGATTTCCACCAGCGAAATGAGAGCAAACACCAGATACTGGTTGCCTAGGTTCTCAGTGTACAGCGAAAGGCCCGAATAGACAATTAGATCGGTTCCCCAGATAAAGCTTATGATGATGGCTTTGGCGGCCAAGCCCCAGCTCGATGTAAAAAGCGTCCACATGCCGTAGGTTGTCTGCTGTTCTTGGTCCTGATCTGTCTAAAACAATTTGTCAAACTTGTAGAACTGCACTAAAAATTTGCTATTGTAAGGTATTACATGAAATCTTACCTATTTGAAATTTTGAAGCACAGATATGTTGTACCTCTTAAAAAACAAATAGGTAAAAAAGGCATTTAGTAATTAGGTATTTTCTGGTATTTTACTGAAATTTCCAACCACAGTACTGAGCAAACGGAAACTTGTAATGCTTTTCTGTGCCGCCGCCTCAGCGCCGACAAATCTTTATACTGCTCTTCCTTTAAAAAAGTTAGTCGCTATTACTTAACGTGCAAGTTGCTACAGATGGATGTGGCGACATTTTAATTTATGTTAATTATTTAAGTCACATTAAAAGTAACCGCAGACAAACACTGCCAGTATTGGTTATATCATATGGAACACAGTCGTTCGTTGTGTCCCACAGTCACAAAAAGCCGCTGCAGAAACAGCAATTAAACTACCAATATCATAAGAATAATTTAAACGCTTTCCATGAACTGCATTTAAGGAAATAAGTTTGATCTGATCGATTTTTTGATAACATGTTTGTGTTTACTTTTACCAGAAACCTAGGCTTGATACTTAATTCTGAAGCATTTGTCGCAGTCAGCGCTTGTTTAAAGCGTTTTCAATGCATCTTATTGTAAGCTTTTTTGGTAGAGTTTTAGTTTTAGTGAAAAAACCTTGTCTTCCTTCTTGAACAGTTCGTCAACCGTTTCCTCGTCAAAACGGGCTCCATTGGTTGCAGCAATTTTTTTCAATAATTGCTTGGCCTGGCTTATCCTTCCAGTGGCTATTAGCCAATGTAATGATTCGTCCAACCACGGGTAGATACCGGCAAGAAATATCCCAGGTATCGTCACGGCCAGAATTAGCTGAATCCAGGTACGGCTCAAATAGGCAACACCTGAAACCCGACAAGTCTTATTCATATAATATGGCTGTGTGCAGCTCCAAAAGAAACTGCCCGTGCCCACGTGTTCACGTAGGTATAACAAGCTGCAATTTATTGCAAAACAGTCAAGTAAATTATGCTTTTAATGAGAGCAATATTGTCAATACCTCTTGATACTATTTTGTCACCATAAAGGCCAGAATCACACTAGCACTTATACGCAGGAATCAAACTACATACATAAGTAAGGCTGCTGAGTGCTGATCTCGGAGAAACACGCTCCTATTCTGCCTAGTTAAAATCACCAACGTTGCGATTCGAAAACATAAAACAACTGCTAAATTTAACGCTTAGGGTGTCTTTCCACTGGATGATACATAAAGCACCCAATGTTTTTTACCTACGTACGTAATTACCTTATAAATTGACCTGCTTTACTAGCCTATGTATGTATTACAAATTTATCCCTGCTGCAGTGCTGCATTACTGTATGAACAGCTTGAGCTTACCAGCCAAGATAATGCAGCCACCAGCAAAAAACACACACAGGGCAACGAGCACGAAGGAATACTGTTTTTCGCCAACCAACTCGAGGGCCAAAATCCAAACTATTGCAAAACAGGAGGATCCAGCGAATGACTTTATGAAAACTAAGGCAGCCAAAACTTGCCAGTGTTGCACGGCACAATATGCTAGACTAGCTACTGTGTACCACACCACGGCTAATATGAACGCGGGACGACGACCAAACTTGTCCTAAAAGCAAAAGAAACTTAAAGACTGACAAAGAATAGTTGCACCATTTCAGGAAATGAGACATGTGATTTCGTTACGAAAGGAAAAGATTTGGACTATCAAGAATTCAAGAGTACAGCAAGTGTTGCAGAAGTCATGCCACTGAAATAGGTAAGAGTGGCGCGCATCTACCTATTTTTTGTCAGACTTTAGTTAAGATTGTTTTGAATTTACGTCAATTGCACGTCACATCCGTTGCACTTGACCAGATAGGTTCTAAAGCAGAAAAATGCAATCTCGCTCGGTAAAGATACTGGACAAGTTTGCTGTGAATAGGAAAAATTCATTTTGTTAAAGTTGGTGGACAAGAGCGATCAGAATAGCCTGCCCCATGACACATTAGCGCTTTCTGCACCCTATTCGCACGAATCATTCGGTAGAGCTATTGAAAAAAAACGGAAAGTGTCAAGTTTGCAAGTTTTTTTTCAGTTAGACTCAACCAATCTCTCCGACATTTTGCAGGCACATACATAGCTTTCTACTTGGCGGATACACACACCAAATTAAAAGTAATTCGCTTGCATATATTTTAAGTTATTAAAAAATTGAATTTCAAAAATCCGCATTGAGTGGATTTTCTCCTATTCTAGGGTTGGGCGCTGTCACGCCAACCCTGATAAAGTTAAATACAATCAATGATTTTCGGATTATTTTAACATAAATTACCGCCCAAGCCTTACCTCAACTTAAAAATGTTTTGACTTTTTTGCCCTGGTTCCGCCTATTCGACAATGCTATTTCTAAACTTGCTTGAATGAATGAGAAGAAGAAAAATCCAGCAATGCTGCCCAAGTTAGTGATGGTGAACAGAGTGTTCACGATCCAGCCCTGATCACAAACTAAATCAAACTTCGTCACCAGATTCTCATCCCAGTCACTGTGGTCGTAGACATAGCCATAGAGACATCTGGCTGATCGGTTTAAATTCACATCGCCTTGCGAGAACACGCTTGCATTTTGTCCAAAAAGTCCGGACCCATTCACAGACGACGATCGTTCATACATCAGACACTCACTCAACCCGTAAGCGCCGTATGAGTAGTCTACAGGCGCTACTAAAGACAGCATGGCGTTTTGTAGAATACGTTTTCCTCCTGCCTTGACGTTACCACCGGTATCCTCAGGAGAAGTGGCACATCTGTGATGCGGGGTGGATAAAATGAAAATTTGCAACATTACAGCAAAGGCACAGATTGCAGCGGCAGGCATCAAGCAGAAGAAACGAATTTTTTGATACCTCCCAAAACCGCCCAAACTGAGCAATAAATTGTCCGTGTTTTGTGATGACATGTCAGTATAGCTGAATTAATATAGAAATAAGAAATGTGGTTTGTCCGATATTAGGTGAATCTGAAAAATTAATAAATTATAACAAAATTAGTAGATTTTATAATCGAGAGCTAAGACAAAGGATTTTTATTGCAATAGGTACATTAGGTCGCACGTGAAAGAACCTAATTTTTATCACCCGAAATAAACTATGTACATATATATATGTAGTTGGTTGTTGACTGAACACCATGAACACAGAAGTTGTGTCCAAGAAATTCAAATCTTAGCTTACCACGGGTACGAAAACACAAAAACTGTCGGTTACTACATATTGTCAAGAAAAGGAGGTGGGACTCTTACAAAAAGAAAGACATGGGAATGAATCAAGGGGAATTCTAGTTAACCATGTCTGAATCTGCAGATCACATAATTTCAGAATGCCGTGCAAGCAAAATTTTTAAACCGTTTGATTGGACTAAATTGTTTGTCTAGTGAGGATCGCTTTTTCTCTTGACAGCATCAATTGTGTACTCTTGGTACTATTGATTGATTCCATATCTTATTCCATCAGTCATCACTTTATCCCCGTAATTGAATGTTAATAAATACCTACAGGAATTACCCAGTTTTTTGTTACATCAAATTCTCAGAAAAATTATAAATCTACCTGTTTCTAAGTCAATCTTTCGTGTGTACTAATAATGTCAACCTTGTTAGACAAGTCCCGATGAAAAACGTTTGTTGATTGTTCTTCAGAAAATGTAACATTTAGACACTGTCACTATGTTAGCCAGATAAAAACACGCCAGGTACAAGCGTTTGACGGTAATAAAAAACAGGAGACAAAACCAGTTTTAGTAAGCACTTTGTCGAAAGGAAGTAAACAACATTATCGGAAGGCAAGACAGAACCAAACAGGGAACAAAATGTTTCAAAAACTATATGTCAAGGGACGGTTCACGTATGTATGCGGGTTCAGTTGTTAAGAAAAAATAATAAATCAGCAGGTACAATACTAATTAAACAAATAGCCCCCATAAAGGGCAAGGTTCCTTCCCCAGTGCCTACTTGTACTGTAAGCTACGCTACTTACTCCACTATCCTTAACTGGGCTACGTATCCTAATTTAAAACCTAGCTTATTTCCTAACTATTGTAATTACGTACAAAAATTAATGCTGCAGGATGTTGAGCATCTCGCTGCATCGAGCCATTCGGCGCAAATGATGCACTTTGATCTGAGCTGAGCACATCAGCTCTAATAAGCGATAAAGATACCTATACTGCTGGTGGTACGGTCCGGACGTCCGTTCAACCCTTTGTCCGTTTGTCCCGATGTCCATACAGAAATAAGAGCAGACACTTGAATTAGGAAAATGAGCTGCCTTAGGAACCGTGTCAAAAATGACATGCATTTCAAAACGTGTACACGTTTTGAAAACACGATTTGCAAACGTGTAAATGCGAAAGCAAATCGTGTCATTTGATTGACACTTGACCTTACGGCTAAGCCAAATCAATCATTTTAGCTGACGTCGCCTATACTTAAGGGGGTAATTGCGTTTTTAGGTGTTTTTTTAAAAAGCCATAGCTCAGCGTTTACAAATTCAAATCACAAGCGGTTTTTTGCATTAGGTAGAACAATATCTTTCCAAAATGTATGCCATACCTTGAAATTTAACCTGTGATTTTCTTTCCAGTACAAGCGACTAAAGAAAGGTCCTTTCCAAAATATTAAAATTTTTTACAAAAAGTTTGCGCCACAGCTCTGAATCATACGATCATCTGTTGGGGCTGAAAGTTGGTAAGGTTTTTAACATGTTTAAAATCCCCAGGCATGTCCCCCACTTTTTTAATAACTAGTCAATTTACTGAGAAAATAGCTGAAAACCAAACGCACCGAAAATTTAAGGTATTTTCTTGTAATTAAAACCCTCTAAAAATGTCCACAGGTGAAATTTCAAAAAAGTGAGAGACATGCCTGGGGATTTTGACCTTTACAATACTGTCCCAAAAATTTATGCTCAGGCGTCGCTTCTAACTTGAGTACTGGTGGCGCAAAGTTTACATAGAAATCATAAAAACCTCGAAAACGCAACTACCACCTTAAAGAAATTTTACGTACGTATATCTTCTCCGCTACTAAATTATTTGCCAACTTTATATTCAGCATGCTGAACCCAGCTGTTGTCGAAGAGTCAAAGATCAGACTAAGGACAAATGCACTGCATAAAATATAGCATGCATACACGTATAGGGGGGATGGAAGACCCCTCAAAATTTAAGAGGAGGGACCAAACTGCTTTTGATTAATTTTTCCGAAAGTTTTACAAATTTTTGCTGAATTTAGGGTATTTTTACGTGTCATTTCAAACGTGTTATGCGTTTGGATTTTTGACACGGTTCCTTACTGATGCTTTGGACGGACAAAAATGCTCGGTGAATCCACTTAGTGCTAGGATGAATGCAGTGCTAGAGTAAAGCGAAAACTAAAAGGATTAAAAGTGCTTGGGTGAATATAAAATAAATTGAACATCTTTTGCTCTTATGAATAAAAAACTAATAAACTAATTTACTTGCTTTATCTAAAAACAAATTATACATATATATACATTATATATATATGTCTATAAAATCAATTTTTTCAACGTGGTAATGAAAACCACACGACCGCATGAAAGCAGATGGCGGAAGCAGACAACTTATTTATCCCAGTCAATACCCGGGTTTAGGGGTGTTTCAGTTAACTGATAACTGATAACTGTTTTTAAAAAGGTTATCAGTTAAAGTTAACTGATAACTTAACTGATTCAATTTCTCGGAGTTAACCTTAACTTTAACTTTAACTGAAATTATTTTGAGCCTTAACTTTAACGATAACTTAACTGATTAGACTCCAGAATCATCGAAATCAGTTAACTGATTTTATTTTCAGTTAAGCGTCAAAACGTATTTACAGCAGTCAAGCAAGTCAAGCAGTCCAACCAATACCGTACGCAATTCATTGTATAAAACAAAACGCAGTTCGTAATTCATTGCACAAACCAGCTATTCATAAAGTATAGTCCCACAAGCAGTTGCGTACAACGTTGGTACGCAATTCACTGCACGAAATCAACGCAGTACGCAATTCATTGCGCAAAATCATCAGTGGACAGAGCTAGCATTTCTGCTCCCAGTTCGATCGGAACTCGGCGACCAAGGTCGACGCAGCTCGCACGACTCTCCCATACTGGCGTTATTATAAATAGTGCTGTTCATGCCAGGACTACTGGCGCTCTTAAAACTACGCAACCCGAAGATTTTCAGCAGTTCTGTACGAAGTTTTGGGGCGCAAATTAGGTAGACAGCGAAGTTTGTCGAAGAATGCAGCATGACTAGCCAGTTACTGATGCTGACTAGATAAACAAAAGTTGTTGTTTGGAACTGATTGCCGAAGAACTTTTCCATTATATCATTTACCACAGGGAGCGTATAGCAAATCAGAAACTTTATCAATACCATGACCATAATTCGGTTTATATACGGTCCCGTACGGCTGTTTCGACATTTTTTGGTCGACTGTTTAGTCGAAAAAGTCGTCGAGTGTTCGGAATCAATTCCAGTGCTTGAAGCAGGACGAAGATAGATCAGTATTTTGGGTTTAGCTTCATTGGTCAGTTTAGACCGCTGCAAAACTGCCTTACGTAGTGCGCGTACAATACGTATGGTCATTGCCATAAGAATACAGAAGGGGATTACTGTGAGAAAAACAAAACCGCCAATAAGTCGGTATACAGTGAAATAGATTTGATTGGTAACTACCGAGCCAGTAACCATAATGTCTAAACTTTCACCTGTGATCAGATCGTCACAAGTAATGATCACGTTTTCGAATAGTCGTGGAATGTTGTACAAAATCGCAGCCACCGCTGATACTTGTAGAACCACGCGATTACAACGCGGCGTACACAACTGTCGACGTTTCAGTGGATAACAAATAGAGATGTAGCGTTCACAAGTTATGATCAGAGTTGTCCAAACACTACCCGTCATACTGATATTAATCAAAAAGTATAAGTACACCATCGGGGTGGCCCAAAGTCCCACAAACGGAAATTGACCGTGAAATTTCAGTGCTGTTAGGGAAAGCATAGTCCACGCGGAAATTAGTAGGGCTGTGTCCCAACAGGCCATAATAATCAGATAATAATTGACGTGAGATTTAACTCGCCGACGACATAAAAGTAGCGCGAGCATCAAATTTCCCAAAACGCCCGTTCCCGCTACAATTGTGCCGAAAACTCCGCTCAGTAGGTAACGAAACACATGGGTGGGATGGGACAAAATTTGTGGGACAAAGTCTGTAGTGTTTCCACTTTGCAGAAAGTTTTGCGGTAGCACAAAGTCGCAAATATTCATTTTTGATGAAGTAAATAATTGATTAAATAGTTAATTAACGATTAAAACGATAGTTCGTTTATTGGATAGTTTGTTGATGAAATTATTGGCGATAAGTTGAAAGTTAAGCTAAAACACAAAGCATAACGTTACTTGTAAGTTATTCGCATAAACTTTTTGGACACGACAATGCTACTTATACTGGCAGATTCAAATATCTCTGGACTAGGATACAACAAAATTTATTTTAGTATCGAGATCGAATTTAAAATAGTACTCAAGAAAAACCATATGCTAAAAATAATTCGGGAATATTAGGAAAGCGGCTTCGTTGTTTCTCAAACCTATGTATTTTAAATCTTCAAGATACTTTCAAAGTTTTATGCCGTAAAAAGGTTGAACCTAGCCCTAAGCGTTTTTGCTAAATTTTGCCATAAGCATAGAAATAGTACGTCAGGCTGCATCCGGAAATTTATAGAAAAAGTTGCGTAACCAAGAAAAGTTTCAGGTTCACTAAGTGATTTACTGACCTAAGCAAAAAAGTGTCTGGAAATATTCTTTAGTCAATTATAGAATGCTAGCTAATGATTAACTTAATTAATATAATGAAATTAAGTAATCTAATTGTCGGAAAGATGTTTACCTGGTTTGTCAAATCATTTCAACCGATAGCTTTCGTTAAAAACCTAGGTTTGGTATTAGCGTTATGTTAATTTTCACAAATAACTACTTAATTAGTTCAAAATTAAGCATATTAGTAATAGAGTAATATATTAATATTAATATGTTACTCAATATTCCAACATTCATTTAATAATGTTTAAGCGACATTCCGCAAAATATGAATCATAAGGTTTAACTCGAAGTCATTTTCAAAAAAAGGTGACAAAAGTTGTTGAATTCGCTTCAGTGAGACTTTCAGAACACGCCACAGGTGAGACAAAACACTCCAGTTTTCTCATAGACTGCCTACGGTGTGTTTTTTCAGGAAAATAAGCTGTTTGGCCGGGAAAGGTGATTTCTGTGATCTGCGATAATTAGAAAATATGCCGAGGAAGCGAAAAATTAGTAAACAAAATCGTCATGACATCAATCGCTAACGCAAAATATGGCTGTGTTTTTTGAGAAAGACGTTAAATTTGTAATTTATTCATAAGGAAGGAATAAAAAAAAAGACAGCAAATCAATAATGGGTGTAGGATTCGAACCACTCACCTGTCGATTTGAAATTAGTGTCTACTCTAAATCTCATGCAACCTCTACTGGCGCTTCTGATAGAGAACTCTATTAGACTATACTATAGTGACTATATAATTTATAAAGACGCAGAAATTTTGCTGTGCGATGAAAGCAGCAGTTTCACATTGCTATTGATTAGATACAAAGTAAAAAATAAACATATCAACATAAATGACAGAAACAGCTTGTTTAAACGATTCATATAGTTGACGAAACAACACAAAATTTTGCTGCCCCTTCTCTCTAGTTTCGAATTTCGGCAGTTTGGACAGCTTTTTCTGAAAGTACGTGTCTTGACTTGAGTAACTTGTTGAGTAACAATGCGAAAACAAAGCAATTGTGGAAATTGAGATCGCTGTTCGTGACGACAGAATTTTCGTGAAACTTTATAGAAATTACATTTGCGTAGCAATTATGCGGGCGTTAATCTTTTAATTGAAAAAGTGTAATGTCTGAAAATAAACTGTTAAGTTTATCGGACTATGTGTAATTATAAAACGAAATAATTACATACCTAATTGAAAAACTTTTACTGTTGAAAGCTAATCAAATCACTTATGTGCATGGGTAGGCGTTAATTCCTAGCTTTAAACTGCATATATTGTTATTTGATCGGATAAAAAAATATTTTTACATATGTTAAACTAGAAAAAATCGAAATATGTATTTTATCAACAGTACACGATGTGAATCAATAAGTGCACTGATAAGTGATAATAAAGTGATAAAGAGTCATATTTAATTGTAACTTGGGGCGCATTCCTTAAAAGGGTTAATTTTAATTGGACTACCTAAATGGTTTAAAAATTAAGTTTGAAAATGTTATTCTATAAGTATGAAAATTTCCGAAATATCAAAATCAGTCATTTGAACAAGGGAATTATGCGCCCACTTTTTGTCACGAGGTGTCATGATAAGTTCAAAACAATAATCAAAAATACTTCTAGAATCTAGAAAATTATCTAAATCTTGCAAATGATTTTTCATAAAAAAGTCCAGCAAAATTTGATGATCTGAGTCAAACTTGATGGACTGAAATTATATGTTCAAGTCTAGCTCATGTGTTTTTCAATTTATTTCGTGATTTTTGCACAATTGCGAATTTTCTCGACAAAAAACGCAGCATACATATATGTATAACTGAACCCACTATAATTTCATAAAACATAAACGAAAATCATAAATATTTTTTAATACAGATAAAATCCTTATAATACACTTATCCCCACGTTTGCTTTTTTTACGCCAATGTGCACAGTATATAAATAGTATAATGGTTAAATAGTATAAATAAATAAATATTAATAGTTAGATAATTAATAATCAAGTTAAGTTGATTAAGTTAATTAATATTGAAGTTAAGTTAATTAAGTTAATAATTTATTTAAGTTAATTAAAGTTCGTTAATAATAAAATAATATAAATGATTGGTATAATACAGATACTTTAAAAAAATGCATTAAAACAATTACTATGTGGTGCCAAAGAAGCTATTTGAAAATCAAAGTCTTTATAACTCACTAAGTCACTGTAGGCTAAAACTTAATATCTAGTTTAATTAAATTTATTATTGTTTAACTTTGAATTAAATTCACAAAACGTAGAAAACTTTTGGCCCTTCACGATAGCAATATTAACTGACATACTGCTAAAAATAATGCTGCTAAGTCGTCTGTTTTGCTGAAGGTTAGTTATTGTTTAATTTTTTTTTTAAATTCAGGATAAATTGTAGCGTGTTCCGACCATATATTTATGGTTATGATAGATCTAATCAGGAACTTAAGAATAACGCTATCTATAACTAAACTTTTAATAAAATGCACATCTAATTTGTGACAACTTCAAAATTATAGCTGCTAAAATACCTAAGGCAATTTTAATGACAAAATAATTAATTAATTATCGTCATCAAAAACTCTGGTTTTATCCAGCTTTTAAAAGTTTTCGAAGTTCAAGGTTAAGATAATTATTTCCTAATCCATTGAAATGCATAGGTAGAAACGCGTTATTATGTAGCTATCTACATATATTAAAACTTTACCTATGTATGTTTGTATTCTGCATAAAAGCAGTCTAATCTGTTTAGGTCTAGCTAAGGTCTAACAGTAAATTTATATACGTCAACTTGTGAAAGACTAGTATAAATTAAAGGAGTTTTTTTAAGTTTAAATATGGCTACCGGACTAAATTAGTTACAATAAGGCAGTTACTGAGTATTGGCTTGAACCAAAGGTCTTATCCAAAATTGGATTTATCGGATTAGATTTAACTTTATATTGTGAATAACGCAGCGTCAGTTGAATGCAGTTTACTGAAACTTGGCACACATGTAGAGCGAAATTTCAGCCGGCTATTTTCATTTTGTGCTGTGTTATTAGCAAAACTAATTTAAATCTAATCCGTTGAATCCAATTTTGGATAAGGCCCCAAGAGTACATATATGGAGCAGAGCAAGGCAATCTTCCCTAATCTAGTTAATGTGCAAAAACGAGGGGGGGGGGCACGTTAAACGTTAACGTTCAAGACGTTAAAAGTCAATTTCTGCCCTTTTGAGCCCATTTATCAACGCCACTAATAGTGTATATGATGATTGTGTGGCATGATTACTTCACAATTTTCCTGTTGAATTTAGAACCTTAGACTCTTGCAATAGACTAAAATAATCTCGGTCCATTTATGGTTTATATAACAAAAATTCAACCGCCGTAGAAATTGTTTGAATTATATAAAGGCTGAAATGATGTGATTTTAGCAGAGAAACATGTGAATTTCAACTTGTTATTTTATAAAAAAGACTTCGTTGAGATAAACGGCCGTTGAAATTGTCAAAAGCTTTCTTTCTTTCTGAGCTTTCTTTCTCAAAAGCACAGTTATGGCAAAAAAGAGCATGAAAAGTTAATTTGCCTAAAAATGTAGACAAGAAAGTACAACCTTCAAACGCTTAGCTTCTCAAATAGCTTGGCTGCATAGGTCGTACCTAGCCGAGACAGGGTCATGACCTAATATTTGACCTTCTGAGTTTGAACAACAACTCAACCACAAAGTGTTTCTATAAAAAGATTCTGAACTGTTTTAATGCGCTTGTCTAAAACAGGATTTAACGGATTAAATTTGACTGAATTTGATGAATACCAAGGTCTGCTTCGTAACTTATATTAACTGAACTAGATTAACTAGATTAACATGAGTAACTCAACATAAGCTTGGCAAAAGTTTAGAAAACTTTGCAGAACATTAGCATTTACTAGCAAAGTTAATCCTGTGCTGAGTTATGAAGTTAATCTGGTTAATCTAATCCAGCCAATATTAATTTCTAAAAGGCCCTAAGAATATGAATCGAATGTGGCTTAGAATATTTGACTACACATTTGTCTTATTTTGTTTTTTGTGTTACATATACAGCGAAGGTGATTATTAAATTACTCTAAAGAAACTATAAACAATGTTGAACACTGACAGAAACTAGGCGGCTTTTTTTGTGACAGAAACTTTGTTTGTGAGTAGATGCTGTACTCTTGATACCTGATATGTAGTACAGTTGTTCTTTTTATATTTTTGAAATCAAAAGTTTTGTTTCTGTCTCAGTGTTTAACATTTTTTGGTCAGACTTTAGTTCCCCAATCTTTGTTAATTTTTGCAGATTACTTACGGCTTGTTTTCGTCCAACCAAGTTCAAGACCACTAATTTTGCAGAGTATTAATTCAAATTAGTTTCTAAATATATTAGTTACCTATTTAGCTGAACGTTACCTTGAATCGTGACCGCTTATTTTGTTAATACTTAGTTACTAGAATGTTCTACTTTTAGTAACACAAGGTTAAAAGGCAAAGGGTTAACAATTGTAGTATGCTACTACTAACGAGATTTTAAATGTAACCTTATGATGGGATTCAAAAACTACGTCAACTTCTCTAAACTAAGCCTGAGCCGCAGTCTAACCACAGATAATTTATATGCAAATATTTCCTATAATAAACATAATTGTGCATTGCAATTTTTAGACTCGAGACCATTCCTTCACCGGATTAACTGGACTAGTCTTATTTTAGTCCGAAGCTTAGGAATGTTTTCCGGACTAAACGAGTTCAATTAAATCAGCTGCTTAATTTTAGTCCGAACCCATTCTTAAAACATCACAGATCCTAAGCCTGTCCTAACCCTTAAGCCCGGTTCATACTCGTCCTTAAGAACTGTCCTTGTCCCTAAGAAATGTCCCTGTCCCTATGCGGGTTTGATTCATACTTTTCTGGTGTCCTTTTCCTTTTCCCTGTCCCTAAGCTGCGATTGATTCATACTTGTCCCTAAGCAGCTTAGGGAATGTCCTTAAGCAGCCATCAGGACTGTCCCTGTGTCCCTAAGCAATGTTGAGCAATGTTCTACTTTTTCCCTGTCCCTAAGCAACTCGGCCAATCAAAATACGGCAGTTACTACATGTGACACGAAGAACAGCCAATCACAGACTATCTCGACTACTAGTGAAAGAATGCCGTGGGCTTGTGTTGCGGTATTAAGTCTATCGTTATTTTTGTGTTATTTAACACATATTTGCGTGAAAAATTTATGGTTTTCAATTTTTATACCAACCCGAAATATACCAGAAATTCATAAAGATGTTCTACCGCACAATTTCCAAACATTGGAAGTCGAGTGGTTATGATTTTTGCTTTTCCACCTATGCATCACAGTTCGAATCCCATATTCGAAATTTAGGATTTTCTTTTTTTTCAGCCTATAAATAGGGTTGATAACTTTTTCATGGTACTGTAAACAAAACGCAGTTTATCTAATGACGTTTGAGCATTAGTTCATGTGAGAAATACTATTTCCTTGAATAAGCCTGGTTCATACTCGTCCCTAAGCGCTGTCCCTGTCCTTAAGCGTTGTCCTTGTCCCTGTCCCTAGGTGTCCTTGTCCCTGTGTCCTCATGCTTTGTCCCTGTCCTTAAGAAATGTCCCTAAGGTCTATAGGGAATGTCCTTGTCCCTGTCCTTAGAGGTGATTGATTCATACTCCTTGAGGACAAAGGAATAGTCTTTCTCACATGAACTAATGCTCAAACGTCATTGGATAAAATGCGTTTTGTTTAAAGTACCTTGAAAAAGTTATCAAACCTATTTGTAGGCTGAAAAAAAGGAAAGACAAAATTTCGAATATGGGATTCGAACTGTGATACATAGTTTGAGGAGCAAAAATCTGAACCACTTGACTACCAGGTCATGTAAGACTAAGCTCTAAAACATCTTTATAAACTTTTAGTATATTTCAGGTTGGTATAAAAATTGAAAACCAAGTATTTTTCACGCAAAAATGTGTTAAATAACCCAAAAATAACGATGGAATAAATACCGCAACACAAGCCCACGACATTCTTTCACTAGTAGTCGAGTTCGTCCGTGATTGGCTGTTCTTCATGTCATATGTAGTAACTGCCGCATTTTGATTGGCCGAGTTGCTTAGGGACAGGGAAAAAGTAGAACATTGCTCAACATTGCTTAGGGACATAGGGACAGTCCTTATGGCTGCTTAAGGACATTCCCTAAGCTGCTTAGGGACAAGTATGAATCAATCGCAGCTTAGGGACAGGGAAAAGGAAAAGGACACTTCGGAAGTATGAATTAATCTTTTATAAGGACAGGGACAAACCTTAAGGACAGGGACAGTCCTTAAGGACGAGTATGAACCGGGCTTTACGGAGAAGAATGAAACGCTTAAACAGTTGGCTGGCAGAACCTTCAGGCTAAGGAAGCTGAAGTCTGACAAAAAAATAGTTGCACCACTTGAGAAAACGAAACCTGTGATTTCGTTACAAAAAATAGAATGTGACTATCAAGGGTACAGCAAGTAGTCGCAAAAGTCATGCCAGTAAATTAGGTATAAGTTGTTCAACTATTTTTTGTCAGACTTCAGTGAACTGTTGATTGATTGTTGTTGAGTCGAGTCATCGTATTTCTTCAATTGAAGTACAGACGTCAGAAATTGGTAATTTAATTGCAAATGCGGTGATTTTTGTTGTTTCACATTTCTGATTGTTGTTCAAACTTTTAGTAAGTTAACAAGTAACAAATAAGTTAGTCATAAGTGTAGAGCATAGTCGGCTATTCAATTAACCAGCTAATTTATTTACAGACTTTTAACGAACTAGTTAATAAGTTTTATATTTTACCGGAAAAAATGTAACGATGACTTTACACTAATTATGTAGCAGGCTCTCATATATAGATAATAGTCCGAAAGAAGGTCAATTTATACATTTATCTCGAGCAAGAGATAAATGTATAAATTACCACTGCAACCGGTGGTATGCAGTAATTTAATTTATTGAGTAAAGTCGAAAGCTATGTGAGTTAAACTAATGTATAAAAAATATTTGAATGAAACTTTTTTGCCAAAACCCCAAGATTTGATAAAAACTAGCTAGCCATAGCAATCAGTTGTAGCCTGTCACGTATAACGTGAGAGGCTACACTCAGCCTAACGTATTTTACCACAGTAAATGACACCCTATGAATACAATAACTAACACACTGGTGTACACCCTATGTAGATGACTAAATCTAAACTAAAAGCTATAATCCATATGCGCAAGAGAATTAAAAGTGAGTTTAAACCACCAGAGAGTTTTTGACTGACGAGCGAATATGTGTCGTTCTTAAGTAGGCTTAAGTAATCCTCAAAGCCTATTTTGAGGTCAAGCAAAATTCTGAATAACATGACCTCTAGCAGTTTACATGACGCACTCAGAAAAATTTGGATTCTCTCTTCAGAAAACCCACGAAAACAAAGTCATTATCTATTTTGCAATTGATACGTGAGGTTGCTAACCAATAGTTTGAACCGCTAACGTCAGTTATTAGACGAAAAAATGTGAAAAACCAGAAAATTCTTGATCGTGTAACCTGTGGTTATCATTTTAAGGAAATAATAATGTCACGAAGAGTCATACGACGATGTTATCTTGAGGTATTTTGGGGACTTTGGTCAAAACACAAGTTCATTGTTCGGGTTTGCTGTTTTGATAGGGACCACGCTTCCTTGTTAGGCAGGGGCCGAACCCTTTAAGTAGAATAAAGCTAATATGGTTAGTAATAGCAAGAGTACATAATAGCAAGAGTATGTACATACAGGGGTGGACGCGGGTCGTGGGTACCCGCGGGTACCCGCGGGTACCCGCGGGTTGGGTTGGGTTGGGTCGGAAAATTTGAGCCGTGGGTGGACCCGCGGGTACCCACTTCAGGCTGCGCGGGTCGAAAAAATTTTTTCCGACCCGCGTAAACTGGAACCTGAAGTAATTGTCGACAAGGGTCCCCCCTTGGTTTTTATAGTCCTACCAAAAAAATTTCTGATACGTCTCCAATTGACAAAATTTGGCCTTTTTTGAAACATTTTTCCTGGGGGCTGCCGCCCCCAGACCCCTGCACACTATATGGCTTACCATTCCTTGTTGTTAACTTTCATGAAAGCTTATATATGCTTGTGTTATGTACTGTCTGATATGAAATTCCCATCTTTTGTTTTTAATTTACCTGTCGGAAAAAATTTTTGATTACGTCTCCACTCCAGTTGACCAAATTTGTCAAAAAAAATATAAAAACTCCATTTTTTTCTGGGGCTACCGCCCCTAGACACCCGCAACAGTTAGTTTATTTACTTTAAACGACCAAGTTTACATTTTGTCATGTAAGCCACTTCACCAATATGTGTAAAAATAATTGGATTCTGGGGCCTGAGCTCAGACTCCGCAATAGTGAGTTTAAATAAGTCAGCAAGCACAAGGTACGACCCCCCCCCCCCCCTTTTCAAAATCCTGGCTACACGCCCCTGTATAATGTACGTTATGGTTATAGAGTGGTGGGTCGAAGTGGGTCGCGGGTCGGGTTTTACGGCGCGGGCTGGGTCGCGGGTTACCCACGAGTGTCGAGCCGTGGGTTGGGTTGGGTCGCGGGTCGAAAATTTCGACCCGCGTCCACCCCTGTGTACATAATAGGGAATAGTATGACACTCTGACACTGACTCATATTCTGGCTAATCAGCCGGAACAATGCTCTGTCCGAAATGGCACTTTAACGTCGTGATTTCAGGGAGGGTTGTTCTTGAAGTAAAAATTGAAAAAATTACTTATTAAAAATTTTACTTATTAAAAAATTACTAAAATTTTCTACTGGAACTGACCAAACAACCCTAAAGTCAGAAAATGTAAACATTTAAACCAAACTTTCTTAGATGCAGTTGTCAATATATACGCATATACACTATATACGTTTTGTAATAGTGGAAAATAAAAATCCCACACGAAATAAAGAAATATAGGCGCCGGTAATCGAACCCGGGCCGCTCGCGTCGACGTCGAGAGTGCTACCCACTTCACCACAGCTCCCAAGTCTCGTACGTTCTTACGTCTTACTTCTTCCGCAAGATTTTTGCACTGGTTTTGCGATCAACCAAAAGCTAATAGGTATGCAAAAAAATGTGCAAAAGCAGAAAAAAATAAAAAATAAAAAATTCTGTAAGCAGTAAGCACCAAGTTACAAAAAAGAACAACGATAGCGATTGTGATGAAATTGATTTCGTTTTTAGGCAGCAACAGCGGATCACAGTGCTAATAGGTTTACACACGAGTTAACACAGACCTAACTGTCAGAAACGGTTCAGAAAATTCTTTGAAATTTTTTGAATCTGTCTGTTTCACTACTAATATGTTCTTTTTATAAAAGTTTCTTCTAGCCATGATCTTTTTCTACTCCGATAATTAAATTCAAAACGACGGCAAAGTTAACTAACACAGGAAGTAAGTATATAATTAATAAATTAATTAGCATTTTAAGGCCCGGTTCACACAGATATACTTTTTAGTTTTTATTTCATACTTTTTAATTTATGTATGTTTCAACCTTTTTACTTAAGCAAAAGAGGTCACATTGACTACTTTTCACTTAAGGTGGTAGTTGCGTTTTCGAGGTTTTTGTGATTTCTATGTAAACTTTGCGCCACCAGTACTCAAGTTATAAGTGACGCCTGAGCATAAATTTTTGGGACAGTACTGTAAAGGTCAAAATCCCCAGGCATGTCTCTCACTTTTTCGAAATTTCACCTGTGGACATTTTTAGAGGGCTTTAATTACAAGAAAATATCTTAAATTTTCGGTGAGTTTGCTTTTCAGCTATTTTCGCAGTAAATTGACTAGTTATTTAAAAAGTGGGGGACATGCCTGGGGATTTTAAACATGTCAAAAACCTTAACAACTTTCAGCCCCAACAGGTAATCGTATGCTTCAGAGCTGTGGCGCAAACTTTTTGTAAAAAATCCTCGTATTTTGGAAAGGACCTTTGTTTAGCCGCGTGTAGTGAAAAGAAAATCAAAGGTTAAGTTTCAATGCATGGCATACATTTAGGCAATATATTGTTCTACTTCACGCAAAAGACCGCTTGTGATTTGAATTTGTAAACGCTGAGCTATGGCTTTTCAAAAAAACACCTAAAAACGCAATTACCCCCTTAAAGGCAAGTTGCTTTCAATTGGCTGGCATTGGCGCAGCTGTATGTCAAAAATCAAATCTGACCAATAAAATGAAGCCCAATAGGCGGAGCTTGTGTTAGAGCGTTGATGATTGGCTAGATTGCAAAAGTAAAAAGTAGATCCATTTCTACTTTTACGGAAGCTTAAATAAAAAGCAAAAAGTAAAAAATACGTTCTGTATGAACCGAAATTTTTACTAAAAAGGCCCATTGTTGAATGTAATGCCCATTGTAAATGTACAATTTACCCATGTAAATTGTTGAAATAGTTCAGTTTTTAAATGGTATTTCGTGATAGTTTTTACTTTTTAGTGTTTATTGTATTTACTTTTTAGTGTTTATAGTATACGTTTTACATAGGTAGTATACTTTTAGTATACTTTTAGCCTTGTCATGTTGTTCTGCACTGTTGTTGTAAATGAGAAATAAGGCCTATGAGACTCGGGGGCTGTGGTGTAGTGGTAGTATTTTTGTCTTCGAAGCAAGCAGCCCGCGTTCGATTCCCGGCGCCTCCATTTCTTTCATTCTTTCGAAATTGGGGTCTCCTCTTTCTCTGTAAAGTAATTCCGAAAAACGGATTTTTAATACATTATAAACTTTGTTTATAACCACAGTTTTTTGTAAGTTTTAGTTCATTTAAAAATTTAATCAATGCGATATTGACAATATTTTTCAATATTACCCGGGCTTCAAAACTATTTCTTTTTAGAAAGTTTCGGTGAATTAAAATTAATTCGAAAAAACTACAGATGCGAAACTTGACAAAATAACCAAGAAAAATTATTCCATTAATCTACATCGCAGTAAAAGAGGGTTACAAGAAGAAAAAATAATGAGTAAGCATTACTCATAAGCTTATTATGATAAAGACAGAGATTACGTAGCTTCATGAAATAGTGTCACATATAGTTTTCATAAATAGAGAAGTTGGAGAAGGAAAATATATCAGCATTATAAGGTAGGCAATATATTACATTTGTTAATTATGATAATATTACTTCCTTAGGCCCGGTTCATACTCGTCCTTGTCCTTGTCCTTATCGTTTTGTCACTAAGCGATTCCAGGGGTCTATTTCTAAAATGAATTAAACGGATTAGATTAACATTAGTTTTGCCAATAGCATACGATATCGTTTATCAATTCATACGAAATTTGCGATAAATAGCAACTATTTGTAGCACTACCCGCTTGTGCACAAAGTTTTTCAAGATCAAGTCTACCTCAACATCGAGATAAGCTACTAGGCAAACAAATTTGAATCTAATCCGTTTAATCCATTTTAGGAATTGGCCCCAAGAAAAGCTACTTGGCAACATTAGCCAACTTTTCGTATGAATGAAGTTGCGGTTACTTGCAGATTGTATTTGTAAAATTTAGTTGAAACGATTGTGTCAATTCTTCACAGCAGCTGACCAAAATTTGTCCCTGTCCCTGCCCTTGTGTTCTTAAGGACAAGTATGAACCGGGCTGTAGGTGCTACATGTTTCATCATAAACAATCGAATATTGTCCTAAGCTTATTCTTGGTGCGGATTTATCCCAATGCATGGGATTAATTTCAATCTTAAGTTCAGAAATGATTGATTCAGTTCAGGAACACGAATGAAAGAAAGTCAACTGCAATTCGAAGGGCCTTTCTTGATTTTCATGTACTCGACAAAAGTTGAATGATGATTCAGCCAATGTTATAAGATTATAAATTAGCTTATATTATGGGACTATGAGTAAGTTTTGACCAGGCTGGTTGTAGACACAGACAAACTTTAAATTACCGATAAGTTCCTTTTTTTCCTGTCGCTACCTCAGTAGCGACAGGACTTTACAATTGTTTTACCCTACGTAAATTGCACGTCTTCATGTATTTGCTGTGGCAAAATTGTGTGCGTGTTTGTGCATAATTTTTGTGTAGGGTGTGATCGTGTGTTAGCTGGCCCAGGCAGCCAGCCAGCTAGCTTCGGTTTGTTGTTGTTAGCTAGCTTACGGTAGGGCCGAAATGGCCAAATTAATAGTTTTCTATGGTTTTTTTAAAGCCCTACAAATATTTTTTTATTGACTGACGCTTTATTTATCGAAAACTGGGTAAAAAATTTAATTACTTAGAATTATTCAAAACAAGCAGCAACAAAAGAGCAAAAGTTGTCCCAAAACCAAGTAAAAAGCTAGTTGACGGTAGTTTCAAAAACATTTGGAAATAACTTTCTAACCAGAAAATCTTAATCATATTTTGGCATAACAGTTTTATTGGTACCTAACTGATCAAATACGCGTTTATCACAGTGCCGTTTAATCTGTAAGCTTAATGGTTAAGTAGTTGCTGTACAAAATTTTGTCAATCAGAGACTGGTTTCTGGTGTGTGAGCTAGACTGAAAGATGCAAACCACACTATATTTACAACTATGAGTCTGCACTGGCTTACAGACGCAAATGCGGACAGGTATTAAACCAAACTTGTGGTATTTTACACCATGGTGTAAATTTATAAGCCATAAATGCACCATGTTTCTTCTTTCGCAAACACCGTGATGACATGACATGACATTACCCACAGAACATGCACTAACCGAACAGACGTTTGTTTTTGCTAAGCCCTGTGGTGGGTTGGTTCGTCGGAATGTGTGCTCAAGTTTGGGTAAATTCAAGTCATATGTACACATATAAAGCTGAGGAAATCTGAGGGAGCCGTCAACCGACGGCTGCGGGGTGCTACTCTGTTTTTTCAATTTGGGGAACAAAATGTGGGATGGATCTGGGAAAACAGTCGGGTCAGGCGTGTGTAAGACTGTATAAGTGCAATCCTTTATGGTAATATATTGGATGTGGATCCACTCGCCTTTGTATGAGGTTGTCAAACCCTATCATTGCAGGTAAATCATGAAACCGTGTGTGTGGGGTGAATAAGGTAGACTTGGAGGGCTACGTTTGAGTATGGTATCGGGTTGGCCATGTGAGTAAGGTGCCGATCAAGTTTTATCACTTAATCCTTACGCTGTTTAAAAGAAAGCTTAAGGTGGCACTCTGGATAACTGACTTTGGGCAATAAAATTTTTCATTCAAGTTTTCGTTCGTTAACTCGAGAAGAAAAGTTGTTCAAAATCAAACCAGCTTTCATTTGATGTGTATAACGTCAAATTTTGATTGACTTAAATTTTCAACCAATTTTTCAATGAGAAAAAATCTTTAAATAGATATAGCAAAAAATTCTATATGGCTTTTGGTACTTTTTAAAACAGTTTTGTACAGCGAATTGCTAGCTGCAACTTTTAAAAAGTCGCATGTGTAGGCAAACCTTTCTAAAAAAATTTTCAAAATACGTTGACCAACATTGACAAAAATACATTATTCTTCAAACCAATTTTTCGTTAGCTACTTTTTGGCTTCTGAAATTTTTCTCAACAGATTTTAGTACAGAAAAATTAGCTCTATTTTTTGGAAAATACGTATGTGTAGGCAAACTTCAGGTTTCTGAAATTAGGTTATGGTGCTCATTTTTTTAAGATTACTGTCAGCTGCAAAAACAGATTCAAATGAAGTTTTACACACGGTTAGAACAGACATATATGGAGGCACCGAACTTCTTCAATTGTAATTATTGTGATTTGCCTCAATATGACAGGCTTTTTAAAACGTCACTTTCGATAAAAATTAAAATTAACTAAAAATTTCTAAAAATTTGTCGATAAAAACTAAGAATCGACGAAAATGGTGCCTTGGGCAGATAATTTTCTTTAATTAAAGCTATTGTTTGTTAAATTTGAGCACCGCTGAGCTACGTCGTTTCAAACTTGCAAAATTTCAATTTTGATATACTCATAAAATTTGCTAAAATGCTCCCAGAAGTTTCAAACTTTGCAAAAAGACTTGTCTAGTACTGCCTGCACTTGAGCAAAAAACATCGAATGCGTAAGAAAAGAAAAATTATAGCGATTTGATTTATTGGAATTTACTTAGAGCGCCCCCTTAACGGCTTAATAAGAAAACTAATTGGGGCTACAAGACTCGGCGGTTGGGGTGCAGTGTTTAGCATTCTCCAGTCCATACAAAAGTTCTAGGCTTGATCATTTACACCTTCTTTTTTCCTTTTTTCACAAAATAAGGAAATGCTTTTTTCAACATATTCGGTGGCCTGCACCAAATCAGATTAACTTAAGTCTGAGCTGGAGCTAATCTCCAGTTAAATCGATTTAGTTAAATCTCAGCTAAGTCGCAGCTAAACTTCAGTTTTCAACTAAAACTTAAGCGCCAACTGCGCTAATCTTCACTGGAGCAGCGGACTTAAACCAATTTAAGGAATTTAAGCCTGAGCTAAATCGGTTTAAGCTAATCGTCAGTTAATCCGATTTGGTGCAGTCCACCGATTATTTTTTAACTTCTTTGGTGTAAAATTTCCAAGCAGTTTTACAAAAATACCTAAAAACTTTCTGAAAGTTGAAAAAATGTGAGCGACAGGTTAAACTTCTATTGAAGGGACTTCTTCCAGCTGATGGCTATTCTACCGACTATATGTTGCACTGATATTTACTACATACTGTCGGTCATGACTGAAATTCTGCTGTGGCCATGGATCAAAACTCAATAAATTTTGCATAAAATTGCTGCTTGTTTGAAACAAGTTTACCTACGTAGGTAGATGTTGGCTTTGATGTGGATCGGATCGGATCGGTCTGAAATTTTGATGCCGATCCGATCCGCATGCTTAATTGGCGATCCGATCCGATCCGAGCCAGGCCCGGATCGGTTGATCCGATCCGATCCGCCGATCCGATCCGATTCAAAATTGTGTAACCTTGATGAAAGCTAACAAATCTCATTTTTTGTAGAAATATTGTTAAGTATAACTTATTATAATGAGTATATTGCTTAAAAAATTTCATAAGTTTGTATATAGATGATAAGACGGCATTTTTGCAATGAGAGCTAGTTAGTTAGACAATCCCACGACCAAAAGTTTTGATTAAATGGGAAATGGAAATGTCTTGAAAATTTTGGGTCACTACCGCAAGTCGTGGATAGTGGATATCCACTGGGTTGGGTTGGATCGAAAAATCGGAGCCGATGGTCGACCATCGGGTACAGACTTCAGGCTGCGCGGGTCGCTGCATTTTGTCAAACTGACGAATTCTGAAAAATTTTTCACATGTTCAATCCAATCTGGGGACTTACTACTTAAATTTGGGTACCATTCAGTAAAAGTAGGTACCAATTTGAACAATGTCCAGCTGTACACTGTGCAAATTGTACAAGGGTATCAGCTAAAAACGATCGATCACCAGGTACGGTATCTCAAAATGGTGGGTCAAAGTTGGTCGTGGGGCGGGTTGGATCGTGGGTTACCCACAAGAGTCCAACCGCGGGTTGGGCTGAGTCGCGGATCGAAAATTTTTATCTGCGTCAATTCTGCCTGTAACGAGCAATGCCCAGCTCTTGTGTTAACGTAAACATTGTTGCAAGATTGTTTTTGTAGGCGAAAATTAAGATATATTTCTGAATATTTCACATCACACATTTAGTCCGTGTCTTCATGCAACTTCCACGATGAGAAACTTCCCCTCCATTTATGTATGCATAAACTGTGCGCTTCCACCAATATCAAGTCGATAATATGATTATTTGAGTGGTAGTTATACTTGTGAGTTTGATTGATCTGTCGAAAAGTTTTTAAAATTTTGCAAAATTTTGTCAAATTACGAAATTTTTTGGTCGAGACTCAAAATTTATACTACCGATCCGGATCGCCGATACGAAATTTTTAAGCCGTCCGATCCGGCGAGCCGATCCGGAAAATTCAGCGATCAGATCAGATCAGATCCGACCCCCGTCCCCCGGATCGGTCGATCCGATCCGATCCGGCGATCCGATCCACTTCACTAGTTTCTACCTGCATACGGATGGGCTTAGACTAAATTAGACTAAGATTAGACTAAAATTTGGCAATTTGGCTATTTTACATAAAATAACGCTTTAATCAGTGTTTTTTGAAGGCAAAATTTTTATGTTTGACCGGATACTATGAACCACTCGTAAAAATACAAAAACAAGCACTTCTGTTGGCGAGCGCACATAATTCGACGTGACCACAATAAAGTATTATTTTACCGCATCGGTAAAATTAGGTGCGGCACACACCAAAATTTTTTGTCAGTTTCTTTATCGACCACAAGAATGCTAACCACTATGCCACAGCCACCACTACCCCCAAGTCTTGTAGGCTCTAATTCTCTTTTACAACACATACAGCTAGTGGCGAATCGGCATATTTTGTCGATCGCCGCAATTCAACATAGGGCCCATTCTTTTACCGGATTAAACGAACTCGGCAGCTTTTAGTCCGAGGTTTAGAAATGGAAGACTAATCGGTGTAAACGAGTTAAAATAAGCCTGATTTTAATTTAAACCCGTTGCTAAACTGCCACTGGACTAAACGGATTTAGCAGGCACGCTTGTTAACATGTATGTAACACTACATTACATATGTAATAATTCGTGTAATAATAGAGTACATAGTTAAATCCGTTTAGTCTGATTAAAAAGCAGCGCGCTAAAAAATAAGTCCGTTCAATCCAAAGGTTTTGGAATGACATGTTTCAGCATAATCGTTAAACCGTTTAGTCCGATCAAAATTAGTCATTTAATGCCGTGAACGAATAGGCCCATAGAAATCGCCATAATCGCCAAACATAGCAGCGAAAATAGCTAGCTGAAATGACTGATCATAAAATCAAACAAGCAACTCTGCGAAAACTCATTACTTATGCGTTATGCAAGTCTACACCAATACTTTATTGTTTTTGTTTGTTGGGTTGCCGACAATTTGCGAAGCAAAAAGCGGGCAACCCCTTATATTTGTCGTGTCCGTGTCGTTATTGGGTTGCCGACAATTTGCGAAGCAAAAAGCGGGCAACCCCTTATATTTGTCGTGTCCGTGTCGTTATTATTGGGTTGCCGACAATTTGCGAAGCAAAAATCGGGCAACCCCTTATATTTGTCGTGTCCGTGTCGTTATTGTTATTATTGTTGTTGTTGTTGTTGTTGTTGTTGTTGTTGTTATTATTGTCCTCAAAATTTTGTGACTCGTTTTTCTCAGCCCCCCCTGGCCGGATTGGTCCCAAACTTTGGTGGTGGGGTCCCCCCCACGAGTACTTGTGCCCCCCACCTTGGTGACCCCCTGACCCCTCGGGGGGCCGGGTCACGTAATTTCAAAAATTTGGTGTCGAAACCTGTTGTGGTAATGTTTCAATTTGGTTATATAGGTGCGTCGAATAGTGTATGCAGAAAAGTGTGTTTCCAGGACGAAACCTATTGTGCTTGTGTGTTGCAATAGTAAGGACTCTTCTGGGTCCGAGGTCCATTTTTGCCTAGGACCTGCCTGGACCCCCCTATGGACCCTCAGGGTACCCCCCCTAGGGGGTCCTCAGGGGTCAAATTTTCGAAATTGAGATTTTAGTGTTTCTAGGGGTAAATTGGGCCCCTGAACACGAATCCGAGGTCCATTTTTGCCTAGGACCCCCCTGGACCCCCTTATCGACCCTCAGGGTACCCCCCCCCCCTAGGGGGTCCTCAGGGGTCAAATTTTCGAAATTGAGATTTTGGTGTTTCTAGGGGTAATTTGGGCCCCTGAACACGAATCCGGGGTCCATTTTCGTCTACGACCCCTCGGGACCCTTCCATGACCCCCCTAGGGCACCCTGCCCAGGGGGTCCCCAGGGGTCAAATTTTCGAAATTTGGATTTTGACGTTTCTAGGGACCCCCCCATTTTTGATAATCGAGTGATTTAGTGGGAAATGATGAATTTCTATCAAATTTTTTGACGGAATGATGCTAAATTAATGCTGATAGAATAGCATGCCGACAAAGAGCATATTTTCGTAGGTATTTTTACCAAAAATGTGTGTGGGGAGTTATGAGTCGTGTGTTCATAAATATCGGGTTTTTTGCCAAAAATAGATAATTTTTTGCTTAGAATGGAGGGTCCTCTGCTTAGAATAGAGGGTCCTCTGCCTAGAATAGAGGGTCCCCTACTGTCGGCAACCCGTTTATTGCCGTTAGGAGATATTTATTATTGTTGTTGTTATTATTATTATTGTCCTCGAAATTTGTGACTCGTTTTTCTCAGCCCCCCCTGGCCGGATTGGTCCCAAACTTTGGTGGTGGGGTCCCCTCCACGAGTACTTGTGCCCCCCACCTTGGTGAGCCCCTGACCTCACGGGGGGCTGAGTCACGTGACCTCAAAAATTGAGGTTCGCGTTGAAAAATACGTGTAAAACGATTTTCCAACGCGTTTTTCTCAGCCCCCCCTGGCCGGATTGGTCCCAAACTTTGGTGGTGGGGTCCCCTCCACGAGTACTTGTGCCCCTTACCTTGGTGAGCCCCTGACCTCACGGGGGGCTGAGTCACGTGACCTCAAAAATTGAGGTTCGCGTTGAAAAATACGTGTAAAACGATTTTCCAACGCGTTTTTCTCAGCCCCCCCTGGTCGGATTGGTCCCAAACTTTGTGGGTGGAATGCCTCTGAGGAGTAAATGCCCCGGACACTCGGGCACCCTCCTACCCCTAGGGGGGGTTGAGTCACGTGACCTGAAAAATGGGGTCTCAAAAAAAATGTAATGAACGAAACCTGTTGTGGTAATGTTTCAATGGGGTTATATAGGTAAGTCGAATAGTGTATGTAGTGAAGTGTGTTTCCAGAACGAAAGCTATTGTGCTTGTGTGTTGCAATAGTAAGGACTCTTCTGGGTCCGAGGTCCATTTTTGCCTAGGACCTGCCTGGACCCCCCTATGGACCCTCAGGGTACCCCCCCTAGGGGGTCCTCAGGGGTCAAATTTTCGAAATTGAGATTTTAGTGTTTCTAGGGGTAAATTGGGCCCCTGAACACGAATCCGAGGTCCATTTTTGCCTAGGACCCCCCTGGACCCCCTTATCGACCCTCAGGGTACCCCCCCCCCCCTAGGGGGTCCTCAGGGGTCAAATTTTCGAAATTGAGATTTTGGTGTTTCTAGGGGTAATTTGGGCCCCTGAACACGAATCCGGGGTCCATTTTCGTCTACGACCCCTCGGGACCCTTCCATGACCCCCCTAGGGCACCCTGCCCAGGGGGTCCCCAGGGGTCAAATTTTCGAAATTTGGATTTTGACGTTTCTAGGGACCCCCCCATTTTTGATAATCGAGTGATTTAGTGGGAAATGATGAATTTCTATCAAATTTTTTGACGGAATGATGCTAAATTAATGCTGATAGAATAGCATGCCAACAAAGAGCATATTTTCGTAGGTATTTTTTACCAAAAATGTGTGTGGGGAGTTATGAGTCGCGTGTTCATAAATATCGGGTTTTTTGCCAAAAATAGATAATTTTTTGCTTAGAATGGAGGGTCCTCTGCTTAGAATAGAGGGTCCTCTGCCTAGAATAGAGGGTTCCCTACTGTCGGCAACCCGTTTATTGCCGTTAGGAGATATTTATTATTGTTGTTGTTATTATTATTATTGTCCTCGAAATTTGTGACTCGTTTTTCTCAGCCCCCCCTGGCCGGATTGGTCCCAAACTTTGGTGGTGGGGTCCCCTCCACGAGTACTTGTGCCCCCCACCTTGGTGAGCCCCTGACCTCACGGGGGGCTGAGTCACGTGACCTCAAAAATTGAGGTTCGCGTTGAAAAATACGTGTAAAACGATTTTCCAACGCGTTTTTCTCAGCCCCCCCTGGCCGGATTGGTCCCAAACTTTGGTGGTGGGGTCCCCTCCACGAGTACTTGTGCCCCCCACCTTGGTGAGCCCCTGACCTCACGGGGGGCTGAGTCACGTGACCTCAAAAATTGAGGTTCGCGTTGAAAAATACGTGTAAAACGATTTTCCAACGCGTTTTTCTCAGCCCCCCCTGGTCGGATTGGTCCCAAACTTTGTGGGTGGAATGCCTCTGAGGAGTAAATGCCCCGGACACTCGGGCACCCTCCTACCCCTAGGGGGGGTTGAGTCACGTGACCTGAAAAATGGGGTCTCAAAAAAAATGTAATGAACGAAACCTGTTGTGGTAATGTTTCAATGGGGTTATATAGGTAAGTCGAATAGTGTATGTAGTGAAGTGTGTTTCCAGAACGAAAGCTATTGTGCTTGTGTGTTGCAATAGTAAGGACTCTTCTGGGTCCCCCTATGACCCCCTGAGGGTAGCCCCCCCCCCCTTAGGGTACCATGCCCCAGAGGGCCAAAAGGGTCAATTTTTCGAAATCGAGATTTTGATGTTTCTAGGGGTAATTCGAGCTCCTGAACACGAATAGAGGGTCTCCTGCCTAGAATAGAGGGTCCCCTACTGTCGGCAACCCGTTTATTGCCGTTAGGAGATATTTTATTATTATTATTGTTGTCCTCGGGTTTTGTAACGCGTTTTTCTCAGCCCCCCCTGGTCAGATTGGTCCCAAACTTTGTGGGTGGAATCCCTCTGAGGAGTAGATGCCCCGGACACTTGGGGGTGTATGAGGTGTCAGTGGGTGAGGTGAGGTGTGTCCTCAAAAATTGAGGTTCGCGTTGAAAAATACGTGTAAAACGGTTTTCCAACGCCTTTTTCTCAGCCCCCCCTGGTCGGATTGGTCCCAAACTTTGTGGATGGAATGCCTCTGAGGAGTAGATGCCCGGGACACTCGGGCACCCTCCTACCCCTAGGGGGGGTCGAGTCACGTGACCTCAAAAATGGTGTCTCAAAAAAAATGTAATGAACGAAACCTGTTGTGGTAATGTTTCAATGGGGTTATATAGGTAAGTCGAATACTAAAGTGTGTTTCCAGAACGAAAGCTATGGTATAGCGTGTTGTGATGGATTTGGACAAAAACTTGTCCCTAGGGGTACTTTGGGCCCCGGAACACGAATCCGAGGTCCATTTTCGTCTACGACCCCTCGGGACCCCCCTAGGGCACCCTGCCCAGGGGGTCCCCAGGGGTCAAATTTTCGAAATTTGGATTTTGACGTTTATAGGGGTAATTTGGGTCCCTGAACACGAATCCGGGGTCCATTTTCGTCTACGACCCCCTCGGGACCCTATCATGACCCCCCTAGGGCACCCTGCCCAGGGGGTCGCCAGGGGTCAAATTTTCGAAATTTGGATTTTGACGTTTTTAGGGGTAATTTGGGTCCCTGAACACGAATCCGGGGTCCATTTTCGTCTACGACCCCTCGGGACCCTATCATGACCCCCCTAGGGCACCCTGCCCAGGGGGTCCCCAGGGGTCAAATTTTCGAAATTTGAATTTTGACGTCCCTAGGGACCCCCCCATTTTTGATAATCGAGTGATTTAGTGGGAAATGATGAATTTCTATCAAATTTTTTGACGGAATGATGCTAAATTAATGCTGATAGAATAGCATGCTAAGAGCATATTTTGGTAGGTATTTTTACCAAAAATGTGTGTGGGGAGTTATGAGTCGTGTGTTCATAAATATCGGGTTTTTTGCCAAAAATAGACAATCTTTTGCTTAGAATGGAGGGTCCTCTGCTTAGAATAGAGGGTCCTCTGCCTAGAATAGAGGGTCCCCTACCGTCGGCAACCCGTTTATTGCCGTTAGGAGATATTATTATTGTTGTTGTTGTTATTATTATTATTGTCCTCAAAATTTTGTGACTCGTTTTTCTCAGCCCCCCCTGGCCGGATTGGTCCCAAACTTTGGTGGTGGGGTCCCCCCCACGAGTACTTGTGCCCCCCACCTTGGTGACCCCCTGACCCCTCGGGGGGGCCGGGTCACGTGATTTCAAAAATTTGGTGTCGAAACCTGTTGTGGTAATGTTTCAATGTGGTTATATAGGTGCGTCGAATAGTGTACGCAGAAAAGTGTGTTTCCAGGACGAAACCTATTGTGCTTGTGTGTTGCAATAGTGTTGCTTAGAATAGAGGGTCTTTTGCCTAGAATAGAGGGTCCCCTACCGTCGGCAACCCGTTTATTGCCGTTAGGAGATATTTATTGTTGTTGTTGTTATTATTATTGTCCTCAAAATTTTGTGACTCGTTTTTCTCAGCCCCCCCTGGCCGGATTGGTCCCAAACTTTGGTGGTGGGGTCCCCCCCACGAGTACTTGTGCCCCCCACCTTGGTGACCCCCTGACCCCTCGGGGGGGCCGGGTCACGTGATTTCAAAAATTGGGTGTCAAAACCTGCTGTGGTAATGTTTCAATGTGGTTATATAGGTGCGTCGAATAGTGTATGCAGTAAAGTGTGTTTCCAGGACGAAACCTATTGTGCTTGTGTGTTGCAATAGTGTTGCTTAGAATAGAGGGTCTTTTGCCTAGAATGGAGGGTCCCCTACCGTCGGCAACCCGTTTATTGCCGTTAGGAGATATTTGTTGTTGTGGTTGTTTGTTTAGTTGTTTTGTATAAATTGTGGAACTCAGAAGCATGCAAGTTTTTCTCGATGAAACAGTGCGCAGTACATCGGATTACCGATACAAACCCTAGAAGCTCAAATCTTACTCAGAGCGAATTTTTTCATTTGTAATTAATTAAAATCGTCGCAAATGGCGACAAAAAATGTCACTCTTAACTTTTTTTTCCATTCTGATATTGTCGATTAAGCAGAAATCACCAAAGTCGCATACCGACAAATTGCCAGAATAGCCAAAAATGGCGGGTAATTTTATAGTGTAGTTAGAAAACAAAGATAAAGAATTAGTATATTTACGTGCCACATAAAAATAATTACGTCGGTGAATAAAGTAATTCGTTAAATGATAAGTAGAGCTTGGACACGTCAATAAGGAAACGTACACCAGATATTTTCAAAGTTTGACTTAAGTAGAGCAGTTTTGATCTATGTTAATTTATTTTTGTTCTTGGTAATTCGAAAACCTTGTTAGACTATATTATGAGAAAACACAGGGTTTTTCGCTGACATGCAAATAAAAAAAATTGCCAACACAGACGAAACCAAATTTTGCATAAATAATTCTAAATAGTTTAACCGGAGTTGAACTGTGAACTAAGAGTAAAAGGCAGTACACCACTACACCATAGATGAAAACGGGTCAGTAATGTAAAACCGGACTCGATCCAACCCGTTTAATCTCTAACGGTACCCACCCGTATCCGTTTTTTAGTCGCATTTTTTCATCAAAAATATATGCTTCAAATCCCGTATATACCCAAAATGTGCAACGAAAGTTTTAGTGGAACGACATGAGCTCGTTTAATTAAAAAAAATAGCCGCAAAAATATTTATGTAGAATCAGTGCTGAGTACACCCTATCTATCTACTTTATATTCAACTATTAGTTTTTTCAATGTTTGCCCATTAGGTGGTCGAGAACATAGTGTTGCCCGGATTAACCTCCTCCTTGTTTTGAAACCACACCAGGCTACGGGTGTTGTAAATGAGAATTAGGGCCTAAGAGATTCGGGGGTTGTGGTGTAGTGGTTAGCATGCTTGACTTCGAAGCAGGCGGCCCGGGTTTGATTCCCGGCGCCTTCATTTCTTTCATTCGTTATAAATTGGGGCCTCATCTTTCTATTCAACATAGTGGCGACCTTGACAGGACGGAGAGGATAGGGCCGGGTCCTAAGGTGGGTTAGGAGCCCCATGCCCTGGGTTGAGGTTGGCACTTCAACCCTTACGGTACTCGTGCTGTGTGCAGTGTGACTGTGTACATAGTCTCTTTCTGGTGTGGTCCCTCGGTTAAGGGTAATCCGAAAGACCCTCGGTTTCGGTTAGGGGTGAACCGTAGAAAACCCTCGGTTTCGGTTAGGGGTGAGCCGGTTAAAACCCTCGGATTTGGTTGGTAATCGTTCTGGGTCGATCGAGAAACCCTGTGAGCCAAGAAACCCTGAGTATGTTGTGTGACTGAAGTAGGCTTGGAGGCCTACCTGTGAATGTGCTCCGCCCTTGAGGCATCGGGTTCGCCCCGGGAGCATGAGTATCGACCGAGTATCGTTGCAGGGTCGCAACTATGTTCGAAGGGGGGACCCTGTTGTAAATGAGAATTAGGGCCTATGAGACTCCGGGGCTGTGGTGTAGTGGTTAGCATGCTTGACTTCGAAGCAGGCGGCCCGGGTTCGATTCCCGGCGCCTCCATATCATTCATTCTTTATAAATTGGGGCCTCATCTTTCTATTCAACACGGGTATAGCTCCAAAACAAGGGCATGTACATTAGAATGTGTGAGTGTAAAAAAAGGTTAAGATAATTTTAGTGCAGAAATTGGGGCCTCACTTCCGATCCCGAAGGGTACAGTCGTGAGTAGCCTACCCCAAACTATTAGTTAATAGCTTCAACTTTTCAGTTAATTTAATACAGTTAATACGAATTTGTGAACAGCCCTTAGTGAAAATCATGTTTGTTTGTTGTTTCTTTGTTGTTCAAACTTGTTTCTGTCTCCTTACTAATTAGTGTAGCTAAATTAATGATAATGATAATGATTAACTATAAAAGATATTAGCTATTAAGTATATAAAAAAAGAACAAATTACTTGGAAAAAAGTTAATTTTCATTCATCTTGCAAATTTGACAACGATTTCAAGCGTTTTGTTAATCTAACATTAGCTGAATTTATAAGGTCCGCAAGTGTCTACTAAGAAAACAAGCAGCTTTTACTGAAGTTTTATTTTAAAAACAATTGTGATTTCTACGTTAACATTATGTACCATATGATACACATTCTTCAGACTCTTACAAAAAAAATAGATTGACCATATAGTTAGTTTGTAGAATTTGCCTTATACATATCTATAAACCACAGAGAATTTTGAGTTATTGTGAATTGTTTTTCACATACTATGAAACAAAAAATCAGAATTTAGCCCAGTTCATACTTGTCCGAAAGGGTGCTCGTTTGTACGTAAGCAAAAAGTTTAATCAACTGTTACAGAAACAGTTACCTATTAAATTATTGAATCCAAATAGACCCATTTTGGGTATGGAAGCTAATCTAAGGGCCAATTCCTAAAATGAAGTAAACAGATTAGATTAAATAAATAAATAAAATTTAATTTTAATAATAATTTCAATTTAAAAATAAATTTAGTAACTTATTTCGATGTTGAGGTAGACTTGAAAAAATTTGTAAACAAACGGGAGGTGCAAGAAATATTTGCTGTCGCAAATTTTATAAACAATGCCATGAGTTATTGGCAAAACTAATTTTAATCTAATCTGTTTAATCCATTCCAGGACTTGGCCCTATGCTATGTTTATGAATAAATAATGTAATCTAAAAAAATCAGAACAGCTTGTAGCAATCTTTTCGTTCTGGATTGCGGAAATTTTAGACGGACACTAAAAAGTATGAACTAAAGAATTAAACACATGAGTTCACAATTAGTCTCCCATTTGTGAACGTTAGTCCCAATATGTGAACGGTATATTTAACAAACACTGTAAACAAGAACAGCATGAGGCATATTAATATTATATTACTTGTTTAGAAACTCGCAGATTACATATTATCCATATACAATCAGAGTTTTAATGAAACAAAATTTCAATGAAAAATCTTTATTAATTAGTGCATAGCTAACAGTGTTTTTTTATGTATAAATGGTGAAAGTAAAGATGGAAAACGAATAAAACGGAAAAAAATATAAAAATGAGAAAATTGAAATAAAGAAAAAATCAAAGATCGGAACATAAATAAAATAAATGCTACAGAGAAATTATTTTTCGACAAAAACAATTTTAACCAACCAGTTAATAGCTACCATCAACAAAAATTGCAATATCAAAATTGTGTTAATGGACAACAATTATACACCGTACCCGTTTCTCAAAGTCAGGGATAAACAACGCCTACAAAAATGGTTTAAAGCAACAAGCATCAGATTTAAAGAGTGACGCGTTATCACTAAGGTTTCTCTTTCTTTTGGCAGAAAAAATTCATGTATCAAAAAATCTGTTATTTCATATCATAATTGGTTGCACGCGCTGGCAATTTTTTCAGCATTTTTTAGCGATGGCTTAGGTATCCCTTTACCAAACGAGCAAAACTATACACCCGCAAAGTGGAAATTGACTGAGAATTGAAAAAGGTATTCAGTTTAAACGCAGCCTTGTCTAAACCAAAATCCTTGTCTAAGATCATGTTAATTAGCATAATCTTAATCTGATAAGCCCCAACAGTGCGATGTAATACTCTTGATAGTAATGTTAACCAACCAGTTTAAAGTCATGCTTTGGTTTTTTATTGAGTGTACTCAAAAGCGCAGTCCCGAAGCTTACTAATGTCAGACCCAAAAGATGCATGCGCATAGACAGAAGACAGATGGCATGAATTTGCAACTACTCTTAATGCCTGAAATTTTGTTTGTTCATTTTTTACAACTTCAATTCATTTTTAAAAGTCTGTTTAGACTGTGTCTAAATCAAAACACGTTTTCAATTTCCAGCCATTGGTCTAAACATGTGTCAAACTAAAGCGACTGGTCTATCACCGTTCTTCCTAATCAGGGTCACAGGAATGTCTAGAGACATCATGGCTTCGTGAAAAGCCGGATTCATTGCCAAAACTGAAATATTTTCCGTCCCACAAGCGTCCACCATAGCTTCACGAAATTCCAGATTAGAATCGCCAACTGTGATCGAAAAGTCCGATTCGTCAAAACACGTTAGACATCTGGAAAAATTAGATTATATTTTTAATCGCGGCTTTTGATTTTTCGAAGGTAATGGCTGCAGCAAAATTGAAATTAAGAGAAACAACAGAAATGAATTTGATGTGTATATGGGGAATTCAAAGGTCTTGTTTTGTGCAACGAAATGAAGACAAACAAATTTAGCTAAATCTAACTTAAATCTAATCTTATAATGTTGTAAATAAGAAATAGGGTCTATGAGACTTGGGGGCCGTGGTGTAGTGGTTAGCATTCTTGACGTTGACGCGAGCGGCCCAGGTTCGATTCTCGGCTTTCGATTTTTTCAAAATAGTGGCATCCTCTTGCCGTAAACACCATTTCGAATTTCATCTAATTTTTTTATCTATAGCCCGCTAAATCCTGGTTTAAATAAAGACAAATAGCTGATCGATCTTACGTCAGAGTTTCGTCACACTCTGCCGCGAAATCATTACACTGTCTGCGTTTGTTGTCGGCCCCGGTGGCGCAGTCTTGGCGACGAAAGCGGACTAGATGGGTTTGGAAGGGATTAAATATGGCTCCGACGGTTTTCTTCTTTTTCACAAGTCGTGGTTCTGAGATCAGTGGCTGAAATAAAAAACTATTTAAAGTGATGCTCGGCTCATACTTGTCCGTATTCTTGTCCGTGTCGTTTTGTCCTTAAACAACTGCAAGAAAAGAAACATGAGCTAACTTCTTAACTAGCTAACTATTTATAAGGTTTGTATAAGTTTGTATGCACTAAACTGCACAAAAATATTTTGTCAATAATTCACACCAACTGGACAAAAATTATCCTTGTCCCTGCCATTAGAATGTCAGAGGACTAAACTTTTATGTCCGACTACGTTAGTTAACATAAGCTGAAGGAAAAACCATTTTTACATAAACAATTATGAAAACACCACAGAGCCACAGAGTACAGACAACATACATAAAATGCATGATTTTTTGCGAGAAGACCAACATTTCAAGTTGTCTTCAAAACCAAGATACTGTTTTGTCTCAGAGTTTGGCTATCTCTAGTCATACTTTAAACAAAATGTTCCAAAAAAACAAATAATTTTCTTACAACAGCATCATTAAGTGCCTCTCTACTTTCGGTATCATCGTTTTCGTCTGCGAAAAAATCGGTCGCACAAACATCCGTTTCGTCAGTAGCCGAATCCGCGCTTTCCAGACATTTCACGATACCGCCTTGAAATCGTTCAACCAGTCCTTGTCTTTCTTGCAGGATTCGAACCAGCTCCGCCCCGCAAAGTTGCTCGACAGTCGAGTAAAACTGCTCGCTAGAGGCCGCTCGGCAAGCACGACGCATATTTTGCAACTCTGACAAGCATTGGCGGAAGGAGACACAGGCGTTGTTTTGAGCAAGCACTGTCTGAAGGAAGCAAGGATTTAAATTATAATGGTGGATTTCACAAAGGTGGTTTTACTAAAACATGGTTTTATGTACGTTTTCATATGATTTGCACATAATTTCATCACGAAAAATCTCCCGGTTCCTTACTAAATTCGCAGATTTTCTCTAACGGTGCTTTAGTTCAGTTGAAAATTCAAGAAAATTCACAAGAAGTCTTTGTTCTGCTGAACATGAAAATAAGTCATAAAATGGTTGAAATCAAAAGTCCTGTAAGCTTAAGAAGATGCAAAACTCTTCCCGTTATGTACTCTTGTTTACAAAAGGAATGAACCACTTCCACTGTATCTACTCCTGCTGATTCTTACCAAAAGGCCAAACTTAGTCTATTATGTGCTCCTGCTATGACTTACAATTTGATCAAACTCTTTCCATTATGTACTCTTGCTACAACTTACTAAAGGTGCCAGACATAGAATAAAACTCCACCAAAGGGCCGACATTGTCAAGTTAATCGTGTGACATCCGAAATTGGCAGTTGTGTTTTAGTTTTGTTAATAAGTTCAATTTTATAGGCAATCGAGTTTTGCCAAAACTTAGTATCCACGCATTTTAGTAGGTTGCACCGAAAGTTTATTTAGTTATATAATACTTCAGTTTTTTGGTTTTACAAAACTAGTTTATAGAGTAGGCGATAGTGTAAAATCATGAGTAATACGTGAACTTTTTTACAGTACACCTAATCATTATTTTTCACTGGTATACGTCACGCGGGTTTTGTAGTCGATTTTGAAACAAAATGAATAGCTGTTCTACATTTTTCGTTTATTTTTAGGCTAACATGATAAAAAATAAGTTGAGTGGGTTAAAAATTAATTAAGCGGCCTTTTCTGCAGAACTTCATTTACTGCTATATAGTAAAAACTAAGTTTAATTAAAGTCTGTTGCAGTTTTAACAGCCAACGTGCTAAAAATGTTAGCTGTAAGCCAGTCTGCGAGACAGAGAAATGGCTGACAGCCTTTCTAGTAATTTCTGAACTCATGGACGCTACACAGAGCGCCTCACCATCACGAAATAGACAACAATAAAAAATAATAAAAATGTGTCTTCGCTTATTTCTGCGAATGTCAAACGTGAGGTTAGCACGTTTTGAGAATGTATACGCCTCTGCAAGTGCGGGAAAAGGGGGTCACCCCTAAAAAACATCACAAGTAGTCTCTTTCTGTGAAAGTTTTGTTTCACTTAGCAACAGTTAGTTTTATTCCACGCACCAACCAACTTGATGTCACATCTCAACCTTTATAATCCACTGGCTATATTTGCTTATTGCGTGAGCAAAGACGCCAAACATGTCACGGAAGTTTGGTGTTTGAACAGTAGCCATTTTATGTAAATGGTAATGTCCAGATTTTACCATGTTGTGCATAATACCATGGCAAGCTGTGTCTGTTTTTCGCGTTTCAATATCGCAATTTGAGCTAATTATTGTGCAGACAAACAAAAGTCTACACATAAATATTAGTGACTTCAAATATTTGTTAAATGCAAACAAAGATAGTAAATGTGTCGCTAATATATGCATTTGACGGTATTGATGTCGTTAGCTATACCGGAAAATATACCTGGTTAAATATGTTGGTTACATGTAGAGATATATTGCATGTATCATAAATCTGTCCTTATTAGTTCAACCTTACTGCTGTTCGACTAGTTAGTTCATGTTTGTCCTTAATGGCATTGCAGTCGCAAAAAGCAAAGGAAGAGGGACAAGGCCAGGCTCCCAGCTAGCTGTTTTAAGCAGAGACCCACTTTTAGCCTTGGAGCTGTGTCTTGTTGATGTCTGATACAAAGTTTACATTTGTAGAATTGTAGAATAGAATTGTAAATAAGAAACTCGGGTGATTCGTTATAAATTATTTAGCCCTTTAATGCATTTCACTCCAGGCAGCCTGATTCTGACACGCTCTTGATTTTGCGCTGCCACCTTAGCGGCCGTGCATACGAATTTCAGTTCATGCACTGCAACTGAAAATGCATGTAAATCATGCTCAGTTTCAGTGCACGACTAAAGCCTGTAGGAATGACCGGCTGGCTCATGCGTTCTTGTGTGCAACTCACAGCGCGCACGTTGTGTGCGTCTGTCTACGTGTGTATGGTTAAATGGTTGTGTGTGCGTGTTTCTCATTAATAAACTACAATGGAAGACTGATAATCGTTGTCTGTCTGCAGTATCGATTGTTTTGAAACGCTCATGAAAACATTTATTACAATTTGAATGAAGCACCCATAGCGGCCTAACGGTTAAGGCGTGTGACTGCAAAAAGCATCAGTGGGTTTGATTCCCATCAGCTCGGAAGTGTTTGCAATTTTTTTTGGCTGCGAAAATACAGTGTTTTTAATTTGTGTCTCTTTGCAAAATTGCATGATAAAAAAATCATGTTATAGCAGTGAACATCACCGGTAAATTCTTAAACTGTATGTACTTTTACATGGGTAAAACGTAATCGTCGAACAGAATTTCAGACTAGAATATAATCAACTTCTACGTAACATCTGTATTTGAAAGTAGAAGAACTAAAGTCTGATAAAAAATAGCTGCACGAGTGATTTCGTTACGAAAATAATAGATTTTGACTACCAAGAGTACAGCAAGTATGTAGTCATCGCAAAAGTCATGCCACTAAAATAAGTGGTGCATCTTTTTTGCCAGACTTTAGTTAGGTACTGACGCAACATCTTGGTGCGTGCCGCGCCTAATTTTACATGTGGAGTGGGTTCATCAATGCTTGTTTGACCATTGTTCGAGTTACGTGCGTCGTGCAGCGATCGCGACACAACCATTAAATATAAAAAATGAATGGCGAACAAAACATAATCGGTGAATTAAGGGTCTAAGGCGTCAAGGCGTCAAGGCGAAACCACAAAGCCTACAAGGCCTGACTAAAGCCAACAGCAAACTAACTACAAATCAGTACCTATGTAAAACAAGTTATTTAAAAGATGCAATTTGTTGATATGGACACATCGGAGTATCAAGAGGAAGAACAGTGGGCATGAATTTCGAGTAAAAACAGCATACAGAAAACGGGACAAACTCAACACAATAAAAATAACGTGCGAACGCCTCAAATATGGTCAATTACACGCGCGTCGCATGTGTCCCCCTGTTACAGTTTTTTGTCTTGGCTACAGAGTAGAAAATCGACCGCTCTTCTTTCCGGTAAAGCCATGGAACGAAGCTAAAGTTTCTGCTACAACTATTGTGGTTCTAGATATTTTCCCCGAAAGTTTTACATTATCAAATAGATATGACTGACTGTATATATGTATTTTCCGGCAATTTGGCAATGTGTTAACTTAGAATTTGGACGATTGTAGGGCAAAAAAGTTAAACTTTAACTTTAACTAAGATTAAAAAAGTTAGTTGTCATACTTTAACTTTAACTTTAACTACAAAAAAGTTAAAGGTCTTACTTTAACTGTAACTTTACTTAAATTAAAACGCCCTTACTTTAACTTTAACATTGAAGTTATTTAAACAAGCACCCAAAGGGGCAATCCCCCCGGTCTACTTAAAAGTTTAATTGATTTTATCATTCTCCACTTACACACATGCAACAACCCCCAACCCTGGGTACGTACATTGACAAAAAAGTGCTGCAGGATGTTAAGCATCCCGCTGCAGCGAGCCATCGGCCTACTCTTACGCTTTATCTGAGCTGAGCACATCAGCTCTAAGAAGCGATAAACAGTGTTATCCAGGGGCTCTTATATACTGCTGGTGAAACATTACGGTGCCGAGGCTGAAAAAGTACACTACAACACTCTACATCGATTATTGATTTTTGTGCATATACGCAGACAAAAACAGCAGCCAACTCCCAGGCTGAAAACACACACAAAACAACAGGCTATGCAGCCTGCTCAACTTTAACCTCAACAGATTCAAAACAATAGTTCCTTCTCTAGAAGGAACAAAAAGTTATAAAAGTCATAGCCTTGGCCTTACTTAAAACCCACAAACTAACTTCTTAAGTGAAAACTTTAACTTTAACTTTAACTTTAATGAAAATGGTCTAACTTTTTTGCCCTAGACGAGTGAAGATATAAATTATGTAAACATAATAATTGAATATTGGCTCTCGCCGTGGTTTGCTCTTCGTGGAGCATTTTTATTGGCTTATGTCATCAATTGATGATGCTAAGCATAGATGCACATAGGGGGGGTAGGGGGGTATCCACCCCCCCCTGAGGGGGGTCGGCACCCCCCCCCCTCAGACATCCGGCACCACCCCTCAACCCCCCACCCCCCCTCTGATGGCCAAGAAAGTGCCCCAAAAATGCGTAAAAAGTTGAAACATTGCAAAAAATTTTCGCCTGCGGCGAAAAAAGTACCCCAAAAATGAGTTGAGAATCGAAAAATTCTGAAAAATTTTCGGATGTCACCGAAAAATGGCCAGAACTAGGGACCACCCCCCCTTCCGCCACGGGTCGGGCGCCCCCCCCCCCGTCGCCGATTCATCCCGTGCATCTCTGATGCTAAGCCGGTCCGCACGTGATGTATGTAAACGCGGAGGCGAAGCGGGATATACTTGAAGATGAACATTGCCAACTGCATATTATGCGCGCGTGTTGTGTGAATTTTGGATGTAAAGGAGACTATTTCTCTTCCTGGAAATGTCAACCTCTAGTAGTGGCAGCCCTTTTAGTTACAACAAACTGCATTCCTTGTTGCCTAGCTATGTATTGCAGTTCGGTAGGCGTCTGTAACCCGTTTCAATAATTTCACAGGGCCACAGAAACAACTTTGTGGGCCTGTGACCTGGGCCACAGGTGCCTGTGAATCGAGTTTCAATAAACATAAAATGCAATCTGTCACAAGCCAGAATTACACATCACAGCTTACTACCGATCAACCGGGCTATTGATTACCTTTTTGCTGTGAACCTGGATAGGCCCTAATTCTAGACTCACAGTATTAGCAAATTATAAAACTGCTATATAATATACACGCAAAGCAGAAGCAGGGGGCCCCACCCCGCGAGGGGGGTGCCCTTCTCCTTTCCCATACAAAATTATATATATCTATTCTCTTCCTACACTTTTCTTCGCCGCAGGCGAAAATTTTCAGCAATGTTTCAACTTTTTACGCATTTTTGGGGCACTTTCTTGGCCATCAGAGGGGGGGTGGGGGGTTGAGGGGGGTGCCAGATGTCCGAGGGGGGGAGGGGTACCGACCCTACCCCCCCTTATGTGCATCTATGTTCGTGATGTAACTGTTGGTGCTTCTGTAAGTTGAGTACAAATAGTTCTGCAGTTATCTGTACTATTAGGCACCCGGTTTCGTTTCACTTAGTCTATCTTTCGTCACTTTTATTTAGTTTATGTGTAAATGGTCAACCAATACGTTTTACAATATTAACAAAACTAATCAACCAATGCGCTGTGCACTCTTTGCATAGGTTACATACATTCTATTCCTATATAACTTTTTTATTAGGTCATGTGTATGACGTGCAAAAAGTTGACCAAACCAGATTAACATAGGAATCTGAGATTCAGAATATGTATACCAATGCGCGGAAATAGAAGGAACAACAACAACACAAGGAACTTACAGTAACAGATTCAATAATATTTTTTAAAGCGCTATAGCCGCTAAGTTTCATTGGAGTGGGGGTGTCGGATGCGGTAAGGCTGTGTAGAGTTTAACAATGGACAAACAAGCCCAATCTGCGGCAAAATCTTCAGTACGTATAAGGCATGCGTTTTCAAGTAAACTGACCAGCGGTCATTTAAAACCTGTTGTGCAGCGGTATCTCGTTATACGGTAAGCCTTTTTGGGGTCGGTGCTTAAAATGGCTTTAATCGCCTTCAAATAAAATATTGCATAAAATACTGCACCTCACTTAAACTTTGAATTAAATTTACATGTATATAGTCCCTTATGTATATATTATACCTGCAAAATTTGGTTGGTATATGTCACAGCAGCCAAGAGCATTGACAGTGTTAATAAACCCCTTCAAAACTTGCAAATTTGCTTCAGTCTCCTGAAACGTCATAAAAATCTGCTAAATTATTACGTTTAGTTAAGCATACCAGCACCTTTGTAAAGGCCTATTCACACGAGGGCGCATGAGCGGGCGCATTGCATGGCGTACGCCATGGCGTACGCCATGGCGCATGAGCGGGTGCATGAGCGGGCGCATGAGAGGGCGCATGAGCGGGCGCACACGCACACTTGCCTACTGCAGTGTGTGAAATCATGCAGCAGGCTGTGTGAAAACAGAATAACCCGCTCGCACAATGCACACAAGCACAATGCACACAATGCACACAATGCAGTAGCAAGTGTGCGTGTGCTTCCGCTCATGCGCCCGCTCGTGCGCCCGCTCGTGCGCCCTCTTATGCGCCCTCTTATGCGCCCTCTCATGCGCCATGGCGTACGCCATGGGGTACGCCATGCAGCAAAATGAGCCCTGTGTGAATAGGCCTTTACACATCAATGTGCCTTTGGTATAAATTGCTTGACTGTATGCGGAATTTTTTTACCACAGAGAAGAAATAACAAAATACGGGGACAAATGCATAAAATTGAGCTGAAAAGCTTCACCAAAATAGTTGGCGTGCACACTATGAGTAACATCGACCCTTGAAAAATTGCAATTTTGTAAAAAATAAGTTTATTAATATTATGCAAAAGACCGCTTGTAATTTGATTTAGTAATTGCTACAAAATAGAACATTGGAAAAAGCTGAAAATATCTTAAAAAAACGCCCCCCCCCCCCCAAAAAAAAAAAAGAAAACGTAACTACCACCTTAAGTTAATTTTAGTGTAAAATTTTAGTGTAAATATATAAAACAGGGACACAGAAGGTTGATAGAAAATGCAATCAAAGTAACACATGTGCGTCTCCTGAGGAAGAAAAATATATTTATGATTTATGTTAACTAGACAAATTTTCAATAATTGGTAAAATGAATTAATAAAAACAACAATGTTGATTAAAAAAAGTGTGACCGAAACCAGGGATCGAACCAGGACATTTAGATCTATAGTAGGATAACGCTCTCCCAATTGAGCTATTTCGGCTACGATACACGATCATAGATGCACATAGGGGGGGGGGTAGGGGGGGGCCCCCCCCCCCCCCTCAACCCGCACCCCCCTCTGATGGCCAAGAAAGTGCCCCAAAAATGCATAAAATTGCAAAAAAGTTTCGCCTGCGGCGAAAAAAGTACCCCAAAAATGAGTTGAAAATAAAAACATTCAGAAAAATTTTCGGCTGTCGCCGAACAATGGCAAGAACTAGGGACCACCCCCCCTTCCGCCAGGGGTCGGGCACGCCCCCTCGCCGATTCACCCCGTGCATCTCTGTACACGATAGATAAAAATCTTTAACAACAATATATCTGCAAAAATTATGATGCTCAGTTTGTAGTTTGCGTTCAATGTTAACGTTGACATATATACATAAAATTTTTTGTTGTAAAAATATATTTTGAATTCTATTCGCAATTCAAGTTTTTAAGTTTAACATCACAATTTCTGTTCAGTACTAATGATTGATCACACGAATCCTCAAATTGTCACAACAAAATCAACGATAGTGTTTTATTGGTATGTAACAACATAGTTATTCAAACTCTTATGAGAGCTGGTTGGCTTAAACGGTAGCGCGTTCGAGTTAAAATCTGATAACAGAGAGTTCGATTCCGTCCTTCACTCTTTTGTGTTCCATAATCTCTAATGGTATTCCACTTAAGGAGGCGATCTGAGTAACTTCCAATAAATCAAACTGCTATATTTTTCTGTTTCTTCCTGAAACGAAATTTTTTGCTTGAGTACCATCAAGATGAACACCAGGCAAGCATTTTTGCAAAGTTTGACGAGTCTCGGAACATTTTTGCAAATTTTATGACTGCATCAAAATTGAAATTTTGAAAAATTTGACTAATTTTTGAAATGACGTAGCTCAGTGGTGCCTCAACCAAATTTAACAATATATAACTTAAATTAAAGACAATTATCTTGCCGAGGTTTCATTTTAGTCGAATTTTCGTTATTTGCGATAAATTTTTAGTTGTTTTGATTTCTATCAAAAGTGACGTTTTAAAAAGCCAATCATATTGAGCCAAATCATAATAAATACAATTCAAGAAGTTCGGCGCCTCCATGTGCATCTGCTCTAACAGTCTGGAAAGTTTCATGCGGATCGGTTTTCGCAGCTGACAGTAATCTTAAAAAAATGTACGCTATAGCTCAATTTCAGAAACTTTAAGTTTGCCTACACATACGTATTTTCCAAAAAATAGAGCTAACTTTTGTGTGCTAAAATCCGTTGAGAAAAGTTTCAGAAGCCAAAAAGTAGCTAACGAAAAATTAGCTTGAAAAATAGTGTATTTTGTCAATGTTGGTCAATGTATTTTGGAAATTTTTCACCAGGGGCTCCCACTTTTACGTGTATGGCTACTACTGTGCCAAGTTTCAGCCCGATTGGTTTGATGTGGTTTGTGCTAGAACTGTTCAAATAATGCATACTATGCCAAGTGCATACTATGCCAAGTTTCAGTCTGATTGGCTTGATGTGGTCTGTGTTAGAACATTTCAACTAAGGGCAACTTTTAGGCTTTTTTTGCGTACTTTTGCCTATGTAAATACACTGACGAACGCACTGAACCAAAAGTGCACCTTCAAGCTTAATTGTTCTCATCTGACGTTTGGGTGCCTTGGGGGAGTAACATATGTGAAAACAATTTTGAAAAAACAGAAAAAACAAACAGATTTTTGACCTGGGTAGCCCCCCCCCCCTTAAGGGGGCGCTCTGAGTAACTTCCAATAAATAAAATTGACATAATTTTTCTTTTCTTGCTGATACAAAGTTGTTCCTCAAGCGCAACCAAGACACTTACCAGATAAGTATTTTTGCAAAGCTTGAGAGCTCTGAGGGCACTTTAGCGAATTTTATGACGACATGAAAGTTGAAATTTTGCAAAATTTGTCTAAATTTTTAAATGACGTAGCTCAGCAGTGCCTCAATCAAATTTAACATACAATAGCTTAAATTAAAGACAATTATCTTGCCGAGGCACCATTTTTGCCGAATTTTAGTTAGAGGCGGTAAACTTTCAGTTATTTTAATTTTTATCAAAAGTGACGTCTTTAAAGGACTATAGTATTGAAGCAATTCATAATAATTACAATTCAAGAAGTGCGGTGCCTCCATATATGTCTGTTCTAACCGTTTACAAAGTTTCATTTGAATCGGCTTTCGCAGCTGAGAGTAATCTTAAAAAAATGAGCACCATAGCCCAATTTCAGTAACCTGAAGTTTGCCTTGCCTACACATACGTATTTTACAAAAAATAGAGCGAATTTTTCTGTACTAAAATCCGTTGAGAAAAGTTTCAGAAGCCAAAAAGTAGCTAACGAAAAATTAGTTTGAAAAATAGTGTTTTTTTGTCAATATTGGTCAACGTATTTTAGAAATTTTCTTTGAAAGGTTAGCCTACACATACGACTTTTTAAAAAGTTGCACCTAGCAATTCGCTATACAAAGCTGTTTTAACAAGTACCAAAAGCCATATAGAATTTTTTGGTATATCGATTTAAAGATTTTTTCCCATTGAAAAATTGGTTGAAATTTCAAGTTAATCAAAATTTGACGTTATATACATCAAATGAAAGCTAGTTTGATTTTAAACAACTTTTCTTCTTGAGGTAACCAACGAAAACTTGACTGAAAAATTTTATCGCTCAAAGTCGGTTACTCAGAGCGCCACCTTAAAGTCGATGTTTTCACTGCCCATGTAATTTAACACTGAACCCATTCAAACTAACGTAGAAAACACTGCAAACCACATGTGACGCCCGCGCTGTTAGACTGAAGCACAGGTTACACAAACCAATTGACAAAAGGTGAACACAAGCTCAGTGTTATTGTCCAAAATCAAAATTAAAGACCTGTTGTGCTGTGGCACAATAGTGTAAATAACGCAGCGAATGAATTTGAAAATTTTATGATCCTTTGTTTGTGTACAGTCAACTGGTAGTATACAAACATAATTTAGTAAACTTTATTGTCATGCAGATTATTGTTATTTAGCAAACGCCTGCCCAACTTTACTGACAGCCAGCATTTAACTAACTTCATGTACGATGTCCGAAATCGCAATCGATATGCATGCTATCAATCACGTAAAAAGTGGGAAACCAACACACAGAATTTTTTGGCGTGTGATAATAATACTTGCTGTTGTAACGACAATAATTCAGTGCTCTTTCAATGTTCGCGACTACATTAGTTCTAAACCGCTGACGACCATTTCTACAGTAAGAAATTTAACTTTTCCTGGGCCAGCACTTACTGTTTGTCCACCACTTTTGGGCTACTGGAATTTTGCTGCTTTAAACAAAACTGGGTATGATGTAAATGCGGTTGATCTGGACGAATTGCTTATGATAATAAACCGCGGCTATTTAATGCCTTTCATTCCGCGTCATTTGATGGAAATTAAATCGCAACTTTATAGTGCAATAGATCACTTGGCAAATAATGACACACTCGGTTTCATTTTGAAGTATGGAATGCAATGCGAAGATATTGTTTTTGCTTGTAGTGTACCTGATAGCAATATGACCAATTCAAGCTGTTGTGTAAACGCTGTTCCAATGTTCAGTGCTTATTATGGCTTGTGCTATAAGTTTAACAGAAACGTAACGGTAAACAAGTAAAAGTTTACTGCAAAAGTAGTTCAGTGAGTGAGAAGTTAGAAGGGTTAACGTTTGACAACATTAGGCCTGTTGCGCATTAAAAACTAATCGCAAACAAAAAGTACGTAAATATTAAGAAGAGCATTGCACTTTTCATATTATGTCTTGGGACAGTCGTCCATGGTGAGGTCTGAGTGTCACAATTCCAGAGAAAATATCAAACGCGGCATTTTATGTGGACAAAATTATATGAAATCCTGTTATTCATTTGCACATATTTACTGCTTAGCCGTTCGAAATTCACTCATACAAAAATTGATAAACACGCTCTAATTTAAAAGTAGAAAACCGCGTCTGTTGATTAAAGAGTTTCGTAACTCAGTTGCTGTATCTATATTCCAAAAAAAATAAAACGCAGACAGTTTGATTTTCGAAACAACACTGCGTTCATAAGCTATATGAGTACAGATCAGCGTTACATAGATTACAAAAAGTAAAACTCATAAAAAGCAACATTTGTTTTTAGTACTAGTTAAAAAAGCAACTATTGGGCAAAAAAATGTGCAAAAAAACTGCCAATTAAAAGTTAAAAAATAAAGCCTGAATTTTCAAAAAGAGCCGAAACCCGGGATCGAACCAGGTACCTTTAGATCTGTAGTCTAACGCTCTATCAACTAAGCTATTCCGGCTTGTACTTTCTTTACTTAAAAGTCTGTAACTATTGATGACTGATAAATACTATGTAGCGTGAGATAACATTTATTTTGATGTGTAGACCTAATTTCCAGAGATAATCATTGGTAAACCATTATTTTTTAAAACGTATAAAATTCTTGTGAAAAGGAAGTCTCGTGTCATAATGTGTGCTAAGTGATCATTGCTAAAACCACGATTCCCCTGCACAGTCCCAATAAATTCAATATATCACTTATTTATAGTGACGGTCACGAAGCGGTGGCTCAGATAGTAGAGTTTCTGATTATTAATCTGAAAATTGACGGTTCGATTCCTTCTCCGTTTTTTTGAAGCTTCAATTTCATCAGTTTGAGATGGATTATATGCATATAATAGATTATATAGGTAGTGCAGTGCATATAACATGGCGTTATCAGCAGTCTGACGACCGACACATTACTACAGCAAAGGTAAGAGCAAACACACGCACACAACACAAAAGGTAGGCATGCTGTCAGGTAAGTGTGTTAATTTACAGATTCTGCAAATCCTATACAAACCAAGTATAAAGTACCTGTTGCGCTGTGGCGCAACAGGAAAAAAGCACGTCAACACATGTTTGCTTTGATGTTAACCGGAAACATATCTACTTTTAACTACTTGTCTACGAGATTATTGGCTAATATGGAGGACCTACACAGTCTTGATTATACACTAGCTGTTAGTCACCCCGAAGATTTAGGCGGTGGAAAATCATTTACTGGTATTGATTTGTATGCAGTGCCTTCAACAGTAATCCAACTTTATGTTCATTTGACCAAAAATAAAAGAATTTCCGGACCAGGCGTGCTTTGTAAAACCCAGACAACGTGGGCACCAGATTGCGAAAATCAGTGCAGGGAACGGTTGGAGTTTGAAAACTGTGGGTGTAACCTACAATTCGAAGACCCATTGACAGTTTGTCCTCCTCTAAAGGTAATCAAATTGTAATCAAGGTAATGTGAAGGAAGCCGGATATTTATTAAGGGAAACAAGCTCTTCTGCTGAGTAAGAAATGGTTATTTTGTGAGGCCTGAGTGTCAATATTCCACAGGAAATATTAAACGCGGCCATTACTTGTGGATAAAATGATTTTCAAATCCCGGTTTCTACAAACATTTGCTGCTGAGTTGCTCCAAAGCCTTACTGGTGAATAATTAGAAACACTTAACCCTTTCATGCCGGGACTAGGGTGTTCATAACGTCATGCCGGGACTAGGGTATTCATAACGCTGGGGCCATATGCCCGTTCAGGCATTAAAGGGTTAAAATTGGGTACGTCTTTTGAGTAAAAAATGGCGTCAAATCGAGTACCGATCCATATTTCAGACGACAATATAAAACTACTTTAGAATAATCAATATTCTAAATAGTTGTATTTATTTAAACATTAAATTAGTGCAAATAAGCTGAGTGAGCTAACCCGCCAGTCAATGGATAAAACTATAAAAAATCAAAAAATCGGCTTGTCCCGTATTCAAACTGGGAATAAATCGCACTTCAGGCCAAAATTTTTGCACTTGACTAACAGGCAGATATATGTATTCACAACATATTATTCTTAGTGTTAGAATAGAACAAAGTTGATTTGATTCCAACGAACTATTTAAAATCAACCTAATAAAGTATACTCAAGTTCACTAAGGCTATATAAGACGTTGAATATGTAAATACATAATTTAGGTATATTATGTAGGCTATTACCGCCTGGTCTATCGGCAGCAATGCCGTAGCCGTAAACACCTGTGATCTAGCATCGGCATTTCTGGCATAAGTAGCTGCGCGCTGCTTGATTATTTCGGCTTGGCTTTAAACTTAGCAGTCGTATGAGAAAAAGCTGCGATTTCCGTTAACTCTGAAAATGAGAAAGTAATATGTATGTTTGCAATTTATAACTAAAATCCAGCACAATACAATTGTTTACAATAGAAAATTAGCTAAAAAATACTGAAGGGTAGAAAATTAATATATGCTTTCATCTGCAAATACCTTTTTCCTGATAAATAAATCTGGCAAGAGGTTGCTGACAGTAAAATTAACACCTTAAGTACATCACACAGCGGTAAAAAATCACATCTTGAACATGATGAACATATACTGGTACTTCATTTTGTAGTTTGAAAGTTTCCAGCATTTACGTAAAGAGGTATATCACCGTAATGAAAAGGGAAAAAGCTCGTTTTTCACTCCGAATTGAGTTTTTGTTGCCCTACTATAATGGTAGAGTAAAAGTAGAAACTTTTTCGTTGACAGTTGAGTTGTCAAAAATGTCTTCTTTTATTTTCTAGCTACTGGATTGCTACTTTGACAAGAACAATACTTCTGTTTCCTTAAGAATGGAAGAATGCGTTCAAAATTGCTTCGACGTGCCAGCCTGTGAATCGTGGTCATACAAGATCCAGTCAAACGTGGTGAATATCCCACCAAGGGAAGTCAAAATTATGAAAACTGTGTAAATAACCAATAATGTGACGCTATTTGATTGAGAGATAAAAAATGAAATAATTTTCTGAGATAAGAAGGCATGAAATTTGACTGAGCTGTTCGTTTCGGTATGTTTTTCAAACTTTTTTCACTTGTATGCTAGCGTCCCCCTCAAGGCAGTTTTAGATCACGTCGAAAAAATTACACCGTTTTAACAGCTGTTGTATTTCTTGTTAATGAAATAAAAAAACCTTTTGCAGAGCACTGTACATAATTCATTAAAAATTAAGTTGAAGCAATTAAAAAATCACCTATGGTCAAAACATAACAAATTTAAGTACAGTATTAAGTATGCCGTAAAAGTGGAGTAGTTTTTTTTAGTATATCATATTTAAACACAGTTTTGTAATTATAAATCAGTGAAAGCTTGCTATTATCGTTAGTTGGACAATTTCATATAAAAATTGTGGCTTTCAGGTTTGATTTTGCAATTGTTAAATTGATTTCGGAGGCAATTTATACCATAGAAGTGATGGAGACACCTCAGTCTCTCAACAATCTAATTTCCCTGATTGGCGGACAAATGGGAGTTTGGCTGGGCTGTTCGATGATTACTATTCTTCAAATTATTTGGCGAATTTGTGTAACTAATTGCAGTTTCAGCCGTAAATGGTCCCTTTCCAATTACAACTGACTTTCTGCCGCGACGACCTTTAAAACAAATTTTACCCGACTTTTTTATACTAATTATTTATATTACAAATGTATTTCATAAGTAAAAATTTATAATTTTGCTAGAGCAATACAATCAAGCACACAACACCTATATATATTTTGCGTTTTTCGCCTTTAACGCTTCATTTGTTAGTTGTTGGCAGGCTAAATACAAACAAAATTTTGGTTTGTGTGTGCTTTTTTCCTGTTTCGCCACAGCGCAACAGGTAGTTTATACTTGGTTTGTATAGGATTTGCCGAATCTTTGCAAGTACACAGTTACCTGCCGGAATAGCTAGGTTTGTGTGTTGTGTGTTTTGTGCGTGTGTTTGCTTTAGCCTGTTGACTTTTGCGGTGTGTGTCAAGTGTCAACAGGCGTTGATATGTTATATGCAATATACAAACAGTTATATGCATATAACAGCACAACACAATATTCTTATATTGTAAATCACACACACACATCAAACTGAATGTTACGCCATCAATAGTCACAGTTACGCTAGTATTTATCAATCATCGATAGTCACACACTTTTAAGCCAAACACATTACAAGCCGGAATAGCTCACTTGACAGTGCGTTAGACTAAAGATCTAAAGGTACCTGGTTGGATCTCATGTTTCGGCATTTTTTTTTAAATTTAGGCTTTAATTTTTTAACTGTTTAATTGGCAATTTTTTGCACACTTTTTGCCCAGCAGTTGCCCTTTTTTAACTAGTGCTAAGAATAAATTTTATGAATTTTACATTTCGTTGTTTATGTAACGCTAGTATGTATTTACGCCTGTAGCTTATGAACATAGTGAACGAAAATTAAAATGTCTCTGTTTTATTTCCTTTCGAATAGGTGAGTAAATAGACACTGTAAATGAGTTATGAAACTCTTTTATCAACAGACACCGTTATCTTTTTAAATCAGAACGTGTTTATCAATTTTTGTTTGAAAGAATTGGGAATAAAAAATAAAAAAAATAAAAATTGGTAGTACAACTGTGCGAATATCGGGATTTCAAATAATTTTGTCTACATGAAATGGCCGCGTTTGAAATTTTTAAAATTTACCCTCGAATTGTGACACTCAGACCTCCCGATGGACGACCGTCCCAAAGCATAAGATGACGAGTGTCATGCTCTTCCTTTTACATACTTTTTGTTTGCGATTCGTTTTTAATGCGCAACAGGCCTAATATTGTCAAACGTTCACTTTTTTAACTTCTCACTCACTGAACTACTCTTCTAGTAAACTTTTGCTTGTTTCCCTTACGTCATGGGCTGCATTGCGATAGCCTTCCCGAAGCGCTCCACATTTAGCACTTAACAGCAGTTAAGTAACAAAGTTATACCAATAGAACTTTATGGCTTGCAATTTAACCAATTAAAATCCATATTAACATAATATTCAGCTAAGTCAGAAGCAGATACATTATTGAGCTGCGTGTCGATAATTCTGAGGAAGTATAAAATTTATTTGCAACTATTCAATGCAACACAAGGGGCTGTCTGATGTAGACTAAATGTCGTGGAGGCCAAATTCATTGATTTTGGTTTGTGTGCCTCGGCACCCACAGGTCTAACAGGGTATAACAGGGACCCGTTTTAAGGGCACGTATTGCTGTTACAAACAAGTCAATATTAATTGTGTTCCTGGCTGAGACTCAGGCTTACATGCAACAATGGAGACAGAGAACAATTGAAGTTGAAAAAAATAGCTTTAATAAAAACAATCCAAAAGGGTGTGAGACAAAAAACTGAAAAAAAAACTTTAAAAATACATTATATCATCCTGCATAAACTAATGAATTAAATGGCAGCGCCTCGAAATGGCATGCGCGCGAGCGAATCTCCGTGCGTCCTCTTTTTGCAAATAAATCCAACTAACTGACCGCTATTGTCTAACAACAATCCAGCGTACATTTTCACACCATTTTTCATTTTCACAAGGGCAGTTTTGATCATCTTGAAAACGCTAATTCTGGTGAATTAGCTTCTACTTTACATTCTCATGCTAAAATGCTTTTTAGTTTGCTGAAACATGTAATTTAGATAAATTTCATGTTTTGAGTTTTAGTTTATGGTTTTAGTTTACTTTTCATTGTGAAGAGAGCAATGTCAAGGTGGAATGTGCTGTGTACATCAGAGTGTATTTTTTAGCATTAGTCAAGTTTTTTTTAAACATTAAGACCAAATCCTTAGGTCAACATTTGCCGCTTTAGAAATAGATTCAAACTGTCGAAAAAAATAAAATGTTGCAAAAATGCATTCAGAGTGAGATTTGATCACACATGGTGTGATCTGTTTGGTTGGTTTATTTTAAAAATTTTTGGGGCCATAACTTTTGATACCATAAAGGAGCAAAGTTATTTTAGCATCAATTGTAAGCAACTTGTATGAGCTTTCAAATGACTGGGCACATGACTTGACATTGACATGACATAACACTTGACTTGACGTTAAAGGTACGTCAATTTTTTAAATTTTGAGGTTTAGACCATTTAGAGAAATTGGCACAGTTATGTTTGTTGTTTGTTTATTTGAATAGGAAAGTACAACAATATAACTGCCAGCATAAAATCCAATAAGGACATACTATGCTAATATTATACAGTAATAATAAGATATGAGGCATGCACAGTTCACAAGCTGTAAGGTAAACTGTTAGTTTTAGGGTTAAAAGCGTCAAAACCTGCTGTAAGCTTCTGATTTTCGTAAAAACGCGAGGTATATAAATTTTGCTACATTGTTTACCACGTGGTCATTACTGTTAGAAATTAGTCATTTTCGAAGTTGGCAGAATAATTATTTGGTAGGCAAGGCAAAATTAGTGCTTCTCTTAAGATTGCAAAAAATCGCATTTTAGAAGTAGGTGAATTTCATCTTCAGATTCCTCAGAATTACATAATTTGCAAATTCGTTGATTTCTGGGTAGTCTGTGTGCAACTTTCCTATCCCAGCGTCCTCTTTCAATTTCTAAATCATGTGACCGAAGTCGCAGCTTTATAAAGGAATGTAAATGTCGTTTGTTTTTTATGACACAAAAGTAAGGTTCCATGGAAAGTTCGATTTAAATTTAGTATATAAATCAAAACTAGGTATATTATTCATTTCAAGAGTTAGCTCACTATGGAATAACTAAAGAAGCCGTTCTTTTGCTATTTTTAGAAAATTATCATCTGTCACTTTCTGAGCAGAAAAGTATTCTCGAAACCCCAGTTTAGACACTAATATTACAACTTACAATAACCAGGTGTTAATATGACCGGTTGAAAAATGTAAATAACATAATGCGTAATAAGCTTGTTTCCTCGGACAATAGTCTGGGGTTAAGAGTATTTTGTGCCAATAGTTTTACATTGCACAAATTTTGTTGATAAAAAGAGGATACCGGCTGGTTTCAGCATAAATTGCTACAGAAGGTGTCGTGTTTTTGACTCTGTAGAGCACCTACTTCTGGTCATTGATTGCTTATACAGTGAGTGGACCGGCTCGAATAGTAGGTCAAGAGAGTAGTCGAAGTTCCTAACTAACTAAGTAACAGGTAAAAATAGGTCCCTAAAGAACGCTATAAAGAGACGAACTATATGTCAGTTATTTAATGTATATCAAAAACGCAACAGCAGAATAAAACTACAAGCGATGCAAAACTTTCAGGTTATGGGTTGAACTGATATGTCTCGCAGAAAGTTGAGGCGATGTGTATGTTGAGCTAAAAAACCAGATAGGGCAAAAGGCAGAAGTTTAACTCCGAGTTTCAACCTGTAGACCTGTAGAACTTTTTGAGTTTTTAAAATGTCAACTTTTTACGATCGACCTTTGCGCTCTACAACTCTAATAATACGTTTTAAGTAGACCAACTGAGTTTTTTTCTGTGAATCAGAAAGATTACGCAAAAGTTTTAATTTAGACTTTAGGGATAAATCTGGAAAGTTTGAAAGTGTGTATAACAAATGAACTGACGCTCGGTTTGCTAAGTCAGTTCTATTCTGTGTTGTCAGTTTGGTTGAACCCCGGTGATCTAATAGAAACCCAAGATATTTTAGAGAACATACAAGTTATTAGTGGGTATTTGTCATAATAACAACTAAAAGACAGGTTAACAGTACGATCAAAACACATTACAGTGGATTTGTTTAACAGTGATTCCCCAAAGCTTACAGTAAATATGGAGTAAGTTAATTGATTTCTGCAAGTTTAGAGCTGAATCTGTTGTTGGAAAGCTGAATATCACTTAACTGATGAATAAAACTTAGTTTTGGCTGTTTGGCAATCTTTATTCCACCAAGGTTTTACATTACGTACAAACAGTACGTTTGGAATTTTCAGTTTTGTGGAAAGTTTATCAAAGACATAAGAAATTTATTGATTTCAAATACACACATATCTAACAATTCCTGATTTGTTGCTGCGTTATACTTAAGCACCAAATTAGTTACCCATATAGGTGCAAAGTCCGTTCTAAGTTTTGTTTTGCATAATTCGCCAAGTCTACTTGACCACTTTAAGGGACGATAGTGAATTGATACAGTATTTTGCTTTGGATCAGAATGATAGTTTTTGTTTGCAAAAAAAGTTAAAATTAAAGGTTTGTGAGTTGAGAAACTGTGGTTGTTAGCATGGTCTTCAAACAGCAATTCCACAGCAATATTTACAGTATATTCTAGGCTCGCACTGCTCACAAAGGCATAGTCCACCACACTAGCCGCCGTTGTAACTCCATCAATGTTGCGCACACTGTTGGTGAAACAACCTATACTGGCATCCTGACCGTATGTAATAAGTAATTAAAATGCGCTACCAGGCGTCTTTGGAGTGACATTATGCTTTTTCTGCGACATTCATAATAAAAGTTGTCCTTTTTTTGGTTAGTTTCAAAAAATAAGTAACTCCTAAAGTGATCTGTTGCGGAGTGTTTCCGACTAAAAATTACTCCAATTTAAGTTCTTCAAAAGCCATACAGAATCAGAATAATATAAAAGATTGTGGCTTAAGGGGGTAGTGTCGCGAAAGCAGTTTTGCTCATACATTGTAAAAATAGAATTTTCTGCTTTGAAATAGTACATTCAGTGAGAAGCTAGCGCAACGCTGTATGGTGTCAAATAATTACTGCCAGACATCACACTTTCAATATCGACAAATATCTTGGACCAATCGCAATCAGTAAGCCAGACATCACACAATAGGGACATAAAAGTTCGAAAAATCAAGCCAGATATCAGATTGGCCAGCTTGTGAAGTACACATAATGTGTGGCCGCACAATTTTTTGCGACAAATAAGAAAAAAAAATTGAAGGTTCGTTTTCCTTTTGATTTGAAAATAAGCGTCTAGATTTTTCACAAATTATCATTATTGCTGTTTCTATTTTACAGTTTACGTACACCTTCACAGTTCAAACTAGTATTACTCCACAGCCGCTACAGTAATTTGCACTAAATTTTGTGTGCATAAACTACAACATATGTGCTATCAGTCTGTGTAAAAAAACTAAACAGAAAAATTGATAAATGTGACGAAAAAATAGAATGTGAATAGGTTTTCAAAGCGTCATTTTTTCGACTTTGCGACATTATTGCAAACTATATGCTGCACCAATTTTGCTGAAACTTGGCAAAATAATTGGCTTTAGATAGATTTTTAAAATATAGAAAGAACAATTTCTAACATTTTACTGAACAAGTTTGACAGTCGCGCAAAATCGACTGCTTTCGCGACACTACCCCCTTAATTTGGATTGTCATATGTAACCGACAATAAGTTTGCAGTTTTTATTAAAAAAGTACATATTAACGTACTCAATCACCACAATCAAACGTAACGACAATCAAATAACTCCCATTTTACGTTGATAATAACTTTGGAACCAGACGGCATCGCGAAATTCGAAAACTAAACGTCATGTTACCACATAGGGTTCTAACTGATCTAGTGTAGAGTTTGTTAACATTTTTATTAGAATTACCTATAAGTCGTATAAGTATAGTTATGGCACTGGTTGGCGTGCTATAAGTGATTTATACGCATGTTTCTGTGAAACTCCGAGTTTAGAAGCACGAGTGCGCGAAGGGCACGAGTGCACCTGCACGAGAGTTTGACACATGCGTATCAATTACTTTTAGCACAACCACCAGTGCTATAAGTGACTTCGAAAAATCGAAGTAAATCGATTCGAATATAGCGTGCAGTGTAGACTGCACTCTGCTGCGTGCAGTATAAGTCGGGTTATTGCTCTTTACTGTAACACTGAATCGAGTTACAAGTGTAGGCTATAGCACAATGTAGCGTGCACTCAGTAATTTATACGCACTGTTACAAGAAGCGCCAAGTGCATGGACGTGTGCGCGCAACGGGTAGGTACTCGGGCTTCACGTGCCAGTGCGGATGGTTTTGAGTGCACACTACCAAGCGATATAATACTTATATTATGATTATATTATTATATTATTTATTATTATGTCGTGAAATACACTGTGCGATAAGTCAATAACTAAGATGCACACCTATAGCAGTACAAAAACTAAATGCTCATACACGATCTGAATCTAGCAGCGTGCACTTAGTTATTGACGTTAGTTATTGCACTGTTTTTAAGACTGTTATGCTGTGAAACTGCATGACACTATCCTATGTAATTTTCCCAAAAGCATGAAATCGAAAATAACTTTGGAATATCATAGAAACTTAAATTTGCGTCATTAGTTGCACAAAGATTTTTGCCGTTGTATGTATACTATTCTTTGAAATTGATTAACGTGAGTTTTGACGTTATCAACGTTTTAAAATAATATATTATCACCCCACACCACAGCGGTTGCTATAGCAGCAGTGTCAACAACAACTTGAAACTGTTAAGCTTCAGCAAGCATTATTCTCTCAAGAAGACCAATATATTCTGTCAAGAAACGAAACAAAAGGAAACGAAGGAATTTAGAAAGTAAAACAATAAAAAGAAATAAAAAGTTTAAGACAAAAACGTATCTTTGAATAATGATTTTATCCTGTATCTGCAAAACGTTAACATCTGCGTTTTAGAACACGCAAAATTTGTTGGACGAATATTGCGTAACAGTACTCTGAATTTTAGAAAATGTTTTATTATACCGTACATTGTTGAAGAACTTAATAACTTAATATAATTACTTTGAAACTAAACTATTATTAGATTTGGCACAGTTTCACACGAACTAGGCACAATAGACATCATCATTATCACATTATCAGTATTTATCACATTATTTAATGAGATATGTCCTGAGCTGAACTATAAGAATTCAAAGGAACTGAAACAGTTTTCATCACCTGCTTGAAACACTCAGCGAAACTTACGTCTAAATCTCACGCAAAGTTCAAAGCTTCGTCAGCATTGATAGAAAACAAAACCTTTTCCTAAAAGGACACTGATTAGAAACAATTTATTAGAACTACATACTTTTGAATTGTTTTAATTTGCACAGTTTGTCCTAAATGCAATTCATCTACTGGCTGACTGGCTGAGTTCTAGTTTAAGAAAAACGCAACCTTTTTTCTTTTTTTGCAACATTGCGGCCTATTGCCGAGCATTGTTATTGTTGCTGTTGACATTTAACTAATTTTTATACCATTTCATAGCCTAGTGTCAAACCTGCTTAAAAATCACGATCCTAGACTTCAATAAATCTTAAGATAACTCTATTTGAAATACGACAAATTAAAATCATGTATTTTTTCAGATGACTAGCTCTACAATTGATGTATGACGACAACTCGCGAAAATTAAATTTAAAAATTAAATAGCTAAGACGTTATTGACGTTAGATTTTCCCTTATCAAAATATTACACTCACGCAATTCTTACCGCTGACACTTTAATATCTCTTAAAATAAAGTTTTTATCACATAAATCACATAAATTCTCATCAATTTTCGCATATTTTTTCAGATAGCACCATAACCGCACGTTAGCTTAAAGTCAAAGCATATTTCCTCAGTAACGCCAAGAATGAATTCAACTAACGCATCTTACAGTTCAGTTCGGATCGGTTTATACAGTGCTTATACGGCCGAAGGTTGCGTTCAAATTCTGGGTAACGCCTTGATAATCGCTGCAGTGTGGAGAAGTAAAGATTTGCATCGCAAAGAATACTGTTTGCCGCTAGCGTTAGCGGTATCAGATTTGATTATGGGTATCGGGTTGTTTAGTTCTGGGACACATCGTTTATATATGATCAATTATATGCAAGATTCGATCTTTGTACCTCGATGGGTGTGTTCCCTGCGTATCTACACAATTTCATTCATAATTGCTAGTTTTGCTGTTCCTACAATGTTGCTGCTAATTTCCATTGATCGCTTTGTAGCGTGCTACAGTATTACTGCCTACAGTAAAATTACTGTAACGAAGATCATAGCAGCAGTTGCTGCGGAGTTTGTCTTTGCCATCTCTGCACTAGGTGTCGCCCTAGCCGAAATGCAACGACGTCCCAAAACGGACGTAACCAAAAACATTTGTATGACGGGTACAAGCATACCCGCTTGGTTTAATAAATTCTACAATAACTACAATTTCTACGTTGCACTAGCTAGCGTCTTGGTCTACATTGGGGCTCTATACTGTCTACATAGAGATAATGAAGATGAGAATTCGATTTCACAGGTTTTAAAAGCAAATAAAGAACGTCAACGTAAAGTTACTAAAACCCTAGCCTTGGTGGTTGGCTTCACGTTTGTGCTACAAATACTACCGATGCAAGCGTTTTTAGTAGCCATGCATTTTAATATTTTTTCCGACACTGTCTACAGCATGATGAGCTCTTTGTGTTGGATTTTAGTGAATTTGAACTCGGCCAATAATATTTTCATTTACATCGTGAAAAATCGTGAAATTCGGCATGCTTTAATTTCGCTGCTAACCTGTGGAAAAATCAAAAACACCTCTGTAAATACGATGACTACTAGAGTAACGAACGATGCTACTAAAAACGCACATCGCGTTACTGTAGTAAACTAACGTTAATATTGACAATTTACCTGATGACATTCGAAAAAACTTTTTTCTCATTTTTTAATTGTATCTATAGCTTTAACGACATACAGTACCGACCAATATTACTTGCTACAGACTCCTGACTCAAAACCGAGTCGAAGTCACACATAATGCATAATTATACGTTACTTTGACTCCCGAATCAATTGACTTAAACTCTGCTTTGCTCAGGTGTCGGTAGCAAGTAATTTTGGTCGGTATTGTACTTAAACGTGAACTTTTTTGCAGGACAAATATTGTAATAATAATTATAGTGTAAGCAAAAAAATGCAGGACCCTGAGACAAAAAGAAACACGTGATTTCATTAAAATAAACTAATTACAAGCATCAAGAGTACAGCGAGTCTCGAATTCACGCTTCCTGTTACTTCTCTGGGTTCAGAAATTTTTGGTCAGACTCAAGTATAACAATAAAGTGCTGTAAAAGCAATATAATATTTGCGAGACGCCGCCAATTTTTGCATTTTTTAAAATTGGGGTATCCTCTGATTTTCAACGTCCTCGCGACGGTGAAAACAAGGCGGGTTCCTAAAAACGGCCTATTCTCCGAATAGTCTTATGAAATGAGTTAAAAGTCCCTTTCCCTGAGTTGAGGTTGGCATTTCAAAACTGCGGTGCGGTACTCGCGCTGTGTGTTGTATGATTGAAACTGTATAGAGTTGTGCTTATATAATTCTTGGTTGTCTTTATACAATATAGTATGTAGTTTATGGTGTAGTGGTGAGCATTCTAGACGTCCACACGAGTGGTCCGGGTTCAATCTTCGGCGCCTTTTGTTCTTTCTTTATTTCAAAATTGGGTCCCCTCTGTTTTTAACAAATGTAATACTAAAGAACATATTTAGATCTACACAGTTCATGAAGGGTTCATACTTACGTTTATGTAACTGTAACTTTTGTTGTAACCTTTGTGACATGACATATAGTCCATTGTTGACAGCACAGCAGATTGAGCTTCACAGTATCTGGGACAGAAAAATCCCAGACAGAAGTTCAGACTACTTTTCTAGTTATAAATGAGTTCTTTGTGTGGTCTTATAGTCTATGTCTGTTTCGATAATAAAGAACAATAAAACTAAATTTGGTGACATTCTTTGACATCAAAGCAAATCTTTTATTTCTGCCATTGTTTGTGTCTAGTTTTTAGGTGATGATGTCAACGCATGAAGTCAGAGTTAATTAGCTTGCATTTTTCAGTAAATTGTGGTTATACCCAGACACGACTGTGGATCTAACGTATTTCACCGGAAAGTGCCGACCAATATTTTTTGTGTTATTGTCTTTTGTGACAGATATAATTGCAATTTGAGTGAAGTTAAGTTGAACCATCCAAAACTTTGTACTTCTCAGCGAACGTACGTATGATATGAAGCAGCGGCTCAACAAGTTTGTTTAAATTCTGCCACTCAAAAAGGTCAACAGGTCATTCGCTGTGGAATGTTAGTTAATACCGGCTTGAATTCTGGTCTCGACATAATTCCAAAAAATTTTTCTGAACATGTCTGCAGATGTGTGTTCGTTAAGACCGGTTTAAGCTTGTCCTTCAAAACATATTGACAAAGACAAAGTCAATATTTGGCAACTATTTAAGACGCATTTACAAAATCGACGTCCGATCGATCTAATCACTTATCAGACTTGAGCCAAACATTAGGTTGGTATTGGTCACGGAGTTTCTTGAATCTGTTTGACGGAAAAGGTTAAGGATAAGTATGAACCTGCTTTTAGATTGTTTGGAAATATTGTTGCAGTATTTTCACATTTTATGAGAGCTATGATATGAAAAACTATTTACCTAATAAAAGTGACATAATAAGTAGGGCAATGACTCATCTCTTTTCTGTCTTGAGGCAACCACAAACCAGTGGATATTATAACGAATATTCCGGTAACATCTATATTTAAAAAAAACTGACTTTTCAAACTTTTCAAATCAAAACAATAGAGCAAAATTACAAATTGTGATAATTGATAACAATGTAAAAAATCTCCAGTTTATACTGCAGAAAAATCCAGAATTTGGCCTTCTTTTATACAGACAAGACATGAATAGTATCTGATTAGTTAGGTGATTTTAGGTCTGGCACATTCGACCACTAAAATATAGACTCAGAACTTACAGGTTGCGTTACTGTGAGTAGTCAATTACAATAAAGAAAACTAACAATTAGTCGTCAGCTGGTTAAAGTTACTTTACAGACTCCAGAGTCAAAGCCAAGTCAGCATCACTTGATTCAAAAGTCAAACTATACAAATATATGTACTTTGACTTCGAAATAAAGTATTTTGGCTCCGCTCTGACTCCGGAGTCAGTAGCAAGTAATTTTGGTCGGTACTGTACAAAACGTTGTGCTATATAGATCTATTCCAAAAGTTATTATTTCAGTCTGTATCAACGCATCACATGATTAGCAGGAGCGATGGTTAATGTCATAGCTCCTGTTGAGACTTATACAATGTTTGACTGTTGGTAGAAATTAATATTTGACGTTCATGTATTACTTCTAAATATTTTAAATGCATATATTTTGATGAATTTTTCTAGTGAATAAAATTCATCTAACCCAACTGTCTTGCAGGGCCTCCGGTTTTACTCGAATCTTTTACCGATAAACTTAAAAAAAACGAAAACTTGGTACAAAAAACTTAAAACGAAAAAGAAGAAAAACAAAGTTTGTTTCCAGAAGTAATGCCGCGTTTTATATTTTCCAAAGTGGAATAATGAAACTCACAGCCAAATTTATCTGTGCTTAACCGAAGCGCCTTGCTTGCTATAACATAAACGTCGTCAATAAAACATAGCTTACGTATGACTTTTCCTTGGAAAAATTATCTTTTATAACTTTTGTTACAACTCATTAAATTTTCAAAACAGTTATGTATATTTAACCACATATGCTCACATGTATAGACTTGTTAAGGGGGTAGTGTCGCGAAAGCAGTCGATTTTGCGCAACTGTAAAACATTTTTAGAAAAACATTAGACATCGTTCTTTATAAATTATGAAAATATATGTTAAGGCAAGTATTTTCGCCAAGTTTCATCAAAATTAATGCAGTATACTGTTTGCAGTGAGGTCGCAAAGTCGGAAAAATGACGTTTTAAAAACCTATTCACATTCGATTTTTTCGTCACAATTTTCGATTTATTTGTTTAGTTTGTTTACATAGACTAAAAGGACATATATTGTAGTTTGTGCACACAAAATTTAGTGCGAATTGCTTGCGTGGTTGCGGAGTAATACCTGTTTGAACTGTGAAACTGTGCGTAAACAGTGAAGTACTCACATCAATAATGATAAATTGTGAAAAATTTTGACGCTTATTTTGAAATCAAAAGAAAAACGAACCTTCCTTTCCTTTTTTCTTACTTGTGGCAAAAAACTGTGCGTCGACACACTATGTGTACTTCACAAGCTGGCCAATCTGATATCTGGCTTAATTTTTTGAATTTTCATGTCCTTATTGTGTGATGTCTGGCTTACAATCGGTGATTGGTTCAAGATATAGGCAGATATTGGTAGTCTAGTGTCTGGCAGTACTTATTTAACACAGTATAGCATTGGACTAGTTTCTCAGTGAACGTACAAGTTCAAAGCAAAAAGATCTCTTTTTGCAACCTATGAGCAAAACTGCTTTCGCGACACTACCCCCTTAACTGATATTGTTATCTTTGCCTTAAGGGGGTAGTGTCGCGAAAGCAGTCGGTTTTGCGCGACTGTAAAGCTTGTTCAGTAAAATGTTAGAAATTGTTCTTTCTATATTTTAAAAATCTACCAAAAGGCAAATTATTTTGCCAAGTTTCAGCAAAATTGGTGCTGCATATAGTTTGCAATAATGTCTCAAAGTCTGAAAAATGACGGAAAAAAAACCTATTCACATTCCATTATTTAGTCACATTTATCAATTTTTCTGTTTAGTTTTTTTACACAGACTAATAGCACATATGTTGTAGTTTATGCACACAAAATTTAGTGAAGATTACTGTAGCGGCTGTGGAGTAATACTAGTTTGAACTGTGAAGGTGTACTTAAACTGTAAAATAGTAACAGCAATAATGATAAATTGTGGAAAATCTAGACGCTTATTTTCGAATCAGAAGAAAAACGAACCTTCAATTTTCTTTTTTCTTATTTGTCGCAAAAAATTGTGCGTCCACACATGATGTGTACTTCACAAGCTGGCCAATCTGATATCTGGCTTGATTTTTCGAACTTTTATGTTTCTATTGTGTGATGTCTGGCTTACTAATGACGATTGGTCCAAGATATTTGTCAATATTGATAGTGTGATGTCTGGCAGTAATTATTTGATACCATACAGCGTTGGACTAGCTTCTCATTGCATGTACTACTTCAAAACAAAAAGTTCTATTTTCACAGCCTTTGAGCAAAACTGCTTTCGCGACACTACCCCCTTAAATGTTACATTTAAGGTTATCTGTTCTAGCCGTTTTGATTTATAAGTATTTGGCTCCGCAGTGTGTACTCTTCATAACAGCGAACAAAAGTCGACCAAAGAACCATTGCTCCTGATGATGAATTCCAGTAACCAATCTCTAAGTACTCTTGGTATAGCTCTGTACAGTGCGTACACTGTAGAAGGCTGTATTCAAATTCTGGGCAATGTACTCATAATAGCAGCCGTATGGTATAACAAAGAGTTACGCCGCAAAGAGTATTGTTTACCCGTGGCCCTTGCTCTCGCTGACCTTACGATGGGAGTAGGTCTCTTTAGCTCAGGCACTCAACGCTTATATCTTATATATACCCGCCAAGATGCGATTTTGGTGCCGAAGTGGAACTGCATTATACGAATTCACAATATATGCTTCATAATAGCTAGTTTTACAGTATCTACTATGTTATTATTGATATCGATTGACCGTTGTGTAGCCTGCTACAGTATTCACGCATATATGCAAATTACGACCAAGAAAATAGTAACTGTAGCTATCTGTAATTTTGTATTTGCCGCTGCCATGCTTATAATCGTTATGGGTGTTGTTTACCAATTTCCTAAGACCGCCGTCGCGCCAAATATTTGCGTAACGGGGTCCTGTATTCCAAAATGGTTCGATCAATTTTACAATAAGTACAATTTTTACGTGACACTGCTAAGTGTTCCAGTTTATGGACTGGCCTTGTGTTTTTTGCGCAAAAATGGGAAAAAGACCAAATTCTCACAAGTTATGAAACACCTTAACGATCGTCAACGCAGAATAACCAAAACTTTATCAATTGTGGTGGGATCTACGTTTTTTCTGCATACATTGCCGATGTTAGTATTTCTTCTGGCAGGCTATTTGGAGATATCCGGTCTAACTTACACAATAATTTCATGTTCGACGTGGATTCTTGTAAATCTAAACTCGGCGAACAATATTTTCGTCTATGTTTTCAAGAATCAGGACATAAGAAGGGCGGTCGCGGCTATGTTTGGTATTAATGTGAAGGTTGCCCCCACCACCACTGAGATTGGCAACCAGACCAAAAATAACGCTACTTCTGCTGTCGTTGCTTGGGAAGCAAAATGTCGCGACTCTTGACTTTAGCTAAACCCTGGCTCATCCTGATTAAACAGACGTTTTGGAATGGATTTTTTTCGCATAATTTTTAAACCGTTTAGTCCGATTAAAACTACCCCTTTAATGCGGTCAAAGAACACGCCATTGTCACTGTTATTTGCTTCTTGTAATTTAAAGCCGATTTTTGCGCGAACGAATTTCGAAACAATTTTCAACAGCAGTTGACCAAAATTTGCCATGTAAAATTGTCCTCAATGTGCATGACCCAGACTATAAAAAATACAGTCATTCATGCGTACGGGTCTCTTTGTCTCAGTTTAGTAGGGACTTGTCTTTGAAACATCAAAATTTTGGGGGGTTGG